>PVHP010002022.1:0-11607 GCA_004024765.1 Zapus hudsonius | reverse complement strand
ATGAATTATTTTTGAAAGAGAACCACAGTACATTTGGACAATGCATTAATGTTAAATAACTCAGTGTCACAGTGCTCAGAGATTTTGAAACAGCAAAAGCCCAGTGTTACCTGAGCATGAGCCAGAAATTTGGATTTCTAGCCACAGACCTAGATGATAGCCATAATTCATGGTGTTTTATGACATTTCATGGAACATTTGGTCATTATGACATTTATGATGCAATGAAATAGGTCATAAAATGCTGTAAATTGTTGGGAACAAAAGGCATTCATATTTGTGATGGCGATTTTTGTTTCAGTCAAGATGTTATTAGGTTAAATGTAAACTCAAAGTGGAATGTTAAAGTTTTAATTTAAGTTTTCTCATTCTTTATTCTCACCCTTTTACCTCCCTACTTATCTTTATTCTCCCATTTGTTTCTTTCAATTAAAATAGATGCTTAGTAGCTTAAAAATGAGAATTTTTTTTCTTATTTTCAATTTCAGTATTTCTAGAGAGTTAAAAAATGATTCTCTAAGAGTTCTCAAATTTCAAAATACCTGATTTCCAGTTTTGGCATATCTAATGTCTGTGTAAAATGTGGAACACACAAACTTTCTAATAATAAGTGATGATGATGGGTTTCCTATACTAGATAATATAATTCCTGAAAACTTTTAGCACCTACTGTCAGATATTTTAAATGTCAGAACTGACCTTGTTGAATTATGCATGGGAATTTATGCTAAAGTTTTTAGCAGAAAATAGATTTAAAACACACAGATGTTAACTTTAGGAACAGAAAAACAAATGTATGTCAGACAGCATTTTATTAACAAAACTTTGCTATTCCTTTACATTTTTATTTAGCTTAGTGCTTATAAATTCACCAAAGTATCAACTGAATATTAAATATTGATAGTACATACATCACCACCAGACTACTCAAAAATACAAGGAGCCACGTTTCCCAAATGAATGTATTGATTAATGATCCAGCTATAATAAAATATGATAAATAAGAGTATTGTTATTCTTCCCAAGCACACAGCATCCTGATCTCAAATCTTATGATTACTTCACAAAGAAGTCCTTTGGATAAATTTATCTATTAACCAATTTAATTTTACCTTTAGGGTGAAAATTAGTTATTTGAAATACTTTAAATATTTATTCTTAAAAGTATGGAAATATTAAATGTGTGTAGGTAGGTGCTTTAGATGCAGTTTCTCAGTGGACTTTCTTGCAGATGTATCCCCAGCACCTATCTACAAAACATTTAAACAATATATCTCAGCATCCAAATATGGAAGAAGCCACTATCTGATGTTCCAGGTTCACAAGACTCAGAAAGTTAGCACAACTTGCAAGGTTTGAGTTCACTTCCAGAGCTATCCCACTTCATGACATGCTGGTAAATGAAGATAGGGTGTTCTCAACAGAAACAGAAGAATAAAGTTGAACAAATAGCCTGACAGTTTCTGGAATACAGGTAACAAATGTTTTATTTTTAGTAACAAGTTAGACAGGACTCTGTCAACCTTTCCAATCTCATTTCCAATCTCATCTTCTGTTATCCCTTAAGAAACTTTCCTAAGCAGTAATATATGCCTAAGTTCTGTGATTGTGTTTCCTCCTGTTGCTTCTGCTTTATCTCTACTTCTCAAAAATTCAATCCATCATAGCCCATCTCAGATGCCTACTAATGAGGAGAAATTTCAGGATTCTTAACAAGTACAACATCTTATTTTTCTGAATCACTTTATATTAAAATATTATTTATTATATTTTTGCAATTGTTTATATGATATGATCTTTACTAGGTTTATAGTCATTGAAGACAGTGAAGATGTCATAATTATACTACAGTCATGCCTATATTCTCCTAGTAAAAGAACTTTGTGAACATTTGCATTATTGCTGATTCAACCATGCCTATAACATTCCTTTTTAAAATATTTTCACAAGAGGAGAGTGAGAAAGGAGAGAGAGAGAGAGAGAGAGAGAGAGAGAGAGAGAGAGAGATAATATGTGTGCCAGGGCCCCCAGGCACTGAAAAGAAACTCCAGATGCATGAGCCACTTGGTGCATGTGGCTTTCCATAGGTACTGGGAATGGAACTGGATTATTCGGCTTTGCAAGGAAGCTTCTTAAACACTGGGCAACATCTCCAGCTTGACAATAACATTTTTTTAATATAACTTTATTGTCCATAATGAGTTACATTATTTAGTGGGCAAACCATGAGTTGTTATCCCGAATTTCCGAATTCCCCCCTCCCCATCCCTGATCAGTTGGATATCCTCCTCCGTGGGCTGTCTGTATTAGTCCTTGTGGCAATAACATTTTTAATGTAGGAAACTGATTCCATCATCAGGCCAAAGCTCAAATAAGAGAACACCACAATTCATATGGCATATTTTTCATCATGATATATTTCCACATGAACCAAAGTATCGTTTTCCGAGTTATAAATTCGAATATCCTAGGGATAAGAAAGGTGGCTAGAAAATGGCAGGATTTTCAAAACCTGGACTGTTCAATCATACTTGTTGGGCACTGCCTGTTGGCGCTACTACTGAGGGCACGGAGAACAAAGGGTTAAGGATGTATGAGTGAGGTGAAACCCTAATTCGGTAGACATTTCCCCCATGGGCTAGCCACAGAAACCAGCATTTCCATCTCAGCATGACTGGCATTGGGTATCAGAAAAACTTCCTTGTACCCATCCCCATGGACTGTGGCTAGTATCA
This sequence comes from Zapus hudsonius, assembly GCA_004024765.1. Taxonomy (NCBI): domain Eukaryota; kingdom Metazoa; phylum Chordata; class Mammalia; order Rodentia; family Dipodidae; genus Zapus; species Zapus hudsonius. Next base: position 8,872 of record PVHP010002022.1, on the reverse strand, counting down.
CATATTTCCCTGCCACTCAGGCCCCCAAATGAGGTGTTCTCAGGCAGTCCATACCCACCTATCCCAGTGCAGGCCTCCAATTCACCACCCCCATCGACCAGTCTTTTTTTCTCTTCCCCATCCCCCTGACCCCCTTTACTATAAAATGTAAGTTCGCCCAATTGAATAAAGAACCATGTGGATATTCTATACACATCTGCTCGCCTCTGTGTCATGCTGGACCCCCCTGCGCCATCCCCCCAGCTCTGTGGACCCCAGCCCTGAGACAGCGGACAGCAGATAGCTCGGCTCCAACCGTTTCTCTGTTTTCCATCTGCAGTGGCCAATGGCTCCCCGGGAGGAGAAAACAACACATAAGTATGATCTTGATTCTTGAAAACTCACTATCCTGTCATTACCAAAACAAGGCAATCATTCCATAACCCATTAGTACCCATGTTTTTTGTCCAGCAGACCTCTGAGAGTATTTCTAAAGGAGATAGTAAAAATGAGGAGGAAAAAACAAGGGATGGATAAAGAGGAATGTCCTGAGCCTAAGGTAACTTGAAATATTATTTGCCCTACATAAGTCATTGATTGTCAGAGTAATAACTATGAGAGAGGAATTTTCTATCTCAAACCTCGCTTGTTAATCAAGAATAGGAATTACATTAATTAATTTAACCTAAAGAATTCCAACATAGTCAATGGACATGCTCAGAACTTTTAGATCAATTTCTCTTATAGATAGTCCCTATCTACTTTAATTTCCTCCATTCCTATATGCAGTATAATATCTACTTTTAGTCCAACTAAATGTAGTACTTAAACAGAGACTTACCAATAATTAACATAAGAATATGTTTATTTTATTAAAATTTTATTTACTTGTGCTTGGTGGGAGGAGGAAATTGAGGGCCAGGTCTCAAAGGAATGCCCATCCACCTTTATGAGTAGCTGGGGGAATTGAGCCAAGGCCAATATGCTTGGAAAGCAAACACCAATAAGCACTGAGCGATTTCCCCAGCCACACTAAGAATATCTTTATAAAACAATATTTTGCTTACTAGATAATTTCTAACAAAAATTAAAATAGGACACAAAGTATGTGATAATTTTGTGTCCTCTTCTTCCCCAAAATATCATAATCCAAATAGTATAATCCAGTGTATAAACCCAGAAATCTGAAGTCACTGTCCACTCTATATCACCTGAGCACTAAACTAGCCTGTTTCTTTGCTGATTCCTCTTAGAGATTAGCTCTCTCCACCTAGTCATAATTGCTCTATTCACAAGTTATCATCATCTTTACTATAATTGCTTAAGAACAATCTTCTCCTGTTTCCTGAAAAATTTGTAGCATTCAACCACTGTCAATGAATACCATTGACTAATTCCATCTGTTCCAGAGAACCACTCCTCTCCATCCTCTTCCAGTATGTTCTCTGAGTTTGGGAGACCCATTAGGCATGAACATAGTGACTTGCTTATACTCAGTCCTTTTACAAGTTATGCACTTCTGCATTATCCTGTTTTTGCTGCAAAATGACTTTTACAACAGTGGCTGAAAACACTCCATGTGTTGGTGGCAGGACTTAAAGAACTCCAAGCTGCAACTGAGCTGGAAGCATTGTCTCTAACAAGCATGGTGCCATAGAGTGCTGGGCATGCTGCAGCGGGAAATCGTTATCACAGGTATTTCCAGCTGTGGAATATGCATACTCTAATACTACCTGCCAAACAAAATATGTCCACCAGTGCAATAGTGGCATAACTTCTGTGGGGGTAGCCAATCACCTTCTGCCACATAAAGGATCTCATGCCTGGTATATAACCTTGCTCAAAAGGCCTCGGCTAGGGAGGCTATTAGCCCTTGTGAAGAACCCACTACTATTGTGCTAAATAAAGAAGTTGTCAAACTGCTTCTAAATATTAGAGTTTATTCACATAGATTAGTGAATCAAAAATTTTGGCTACATTTCTGATGTTGCATTTTGATGGTTTTAATTTAAAGGAAAAGATCTATTTTATACATGACTTCTAAAGGCCACACATAGTCAAGGTAGTGATGGCAGAAGGCATGGCTTCTTAACTGCTATTATTCCTATATGACAAATTAAAATTTGGGATAAGAAGGCTTATTTAAATTAGGTAAAAGTAAAGACTGATAAATGATGGACATAATTGAGTAAATAAATGATTAAATGTTTGAATTTAGGAAGAGTTTATATTAGTCTATTCTATAAACTTTACTTTTTGGTTGTTGATATTTTAACTGTGGTGGCACATTTAAATTTCTATTTTTCATTTTATTATTTTATTTTTGACAATTTCATACACAATGTGTTTTCTCATGTTCACCCTCATTACCCTTATCCCTCTCCTATTCCTACTAAACCCCTTAGTCATTCTAACTAATCTACTTCTTAATTTATGTCACTTTTTTTTTGTGTGTGTGTGTGATCTACTGAGTTATAGTTACTTCCATGATCATGGGTGGGTAATTATATACTGAAGTATTGGTAATTTATGGGTAACCAACAGCCGGATAATCAATAGCTCCTCCTAGAGGAGTGGCACTCATAAGTTCCCACCTATCCATGATGGAAAGTTGACCTGTCTGGTCTTGAGCAGGAAACTACAGTTCCTGTGGTTCATGAGTGTGATGCTCCTGTCATGTCCAGAAGACAACACTTCTCCTCATCTTCCAGCTCCTAAATTCTTTTGCCCCCTCTTCCATGATATTTCTTGGAGGTGGAGATATAGATCACCTGTTTACAGCTGAGCACAACATGGACACTTATTCTGGTCATTTCCACAACCTTTGTATTTCTGCATTAACCACTGCTTACTAAAGAAAGAAACTTTGTGACTGAGGCTGAAAACAGTGCCTTAGCTTATGGGTATAAACATGAATAATTAGAGGCCATACCGTAAGGATTTTTTTTTTTGTTTTAAATTTGGATAACCTTGTAAAAGCGGCAAATGTTGTATTTATGTGAAGTTTTCAAATAATTTTACATCCTTCTATAATTTAAGATCTATAATGCTTGGCAATGTGATCACCACTTCTTCCAAAACTCAATGACTCCACTTGCTTTCCTGTATTATTATAAGTTCCAGGAATAATATTTGCCTCCTATCTTAAGACAAATCATACTATCTCCATAACAAAAAAAAAAGAATCCACAAAACAAAATAACTTCTTAACTACAATCCAGTATGTAGCTGAAAATTTAGATACTTTCCTCCTCTTTTCAATTCTTATTTCCACACCAGCAGATGTACTGACTTCTCATGGAGCCGTTACTCTATTTGGTGCATATCTTGTTGTAGGTTTCTTCTAAAATGATTTCAAAGTTTGCCTATTCCTAGTATCTTTCCTAACATGGACTGCATTTAATGTGAACTGAACCCTACTACTTGCTCCTAAACAATATAATATAGCTGAAGTGATGGGATGTCACATCCATCATTAGTTACAAAAGACTACAGCTTCTGCTGTGCTAACTCTCACTTGCTCTGTCCTTCCTCACCAAGTGCAGAAAATAGCCATGCAGTGAAATGGTCAAAGGAGAGGTGCATGAGGTGAAAAGTCCTGTGAGACACTGATTCCCTCACCCAAGTGAAATCCTGGAAGGAACTGGATTCTGTCAGCACCAATGAAAGAGTTTGAAGAAGGCCTTTCCTCTGGTAGGTCCTTATGACAGATACAGATGCAGATTGCATTTGACTGTAGTATGTTAGAGCCCAGAGAGGGGATCCAAGAGACCATTCCTAGATTCTTGGCCCACAGAAACTAAAGATGATGTGCATTGCTATTTTAAGCCTACTAACTTTATTACTCAGTTATAAATTACATACATATTGAAGATTATTTTCTTGTGAAGAGGAATGTGGATGAGAAGAGACACTTGGAAATAAATCAAACTGAATTAAATTCTACTTCAGCAATACGTGGATGTGGACATGTTACCTTATCGTTATATTCATGTTGACCATTATCCTGTGCACTGTGCATCACAAATAACAAATCCTCGATATTATTACTTCTACGGTACCTGTTATTGAAAGTGACATTTCTGTTCATGTATCAGCATCTTAATCAATGTTGATATCTCAAAGTTGACATATGGTACTCAATAATAAATTTTGAGATTAGGTAATGGAACAATGAATGGTTCCTTCTTGTAAAAGAAAATATTTAAATACATTAGCAATTTAAATTCTTACATATTCAATAAACATCAAAGAAATCATAGTCAGACTCTATATCTTTATATAAAAATAGTTTTATTTTACAGTGTAGCTATTAATTTTCTTCATTTTCAAGCAGTGATAGTTTTTTTTGATTAATGTCAAAAGATGCTCATTATTAATTGCTTCATATAATCTAATAAGTGGTGGAAACAAAACTTTCTAAGTTACTAACATAAATAAAGCAAAGCCCAGACTCAGTGTCATCCATCACTGCTGAAATGAAACCCATAGTTCTTTTTAATCCATTCTTTTCTTAGAGTTCACCCCTTGTTCATATAAAATAGATAGTATCTTGAGGCACATTAATCTACAATTCCACAAGAAACACGTTTTATTGTTTATTAACTAAAAGAAGATTTTCACATAAGAATCTTGAATTTTTTTATCCTTACTTTCTCCTTTTCATGTCTTCTCTTCATATTTTAAAGAAGAAACTCAAATTCTTATACCCAGTTTGCATTTATTCTTAAGTAACACATTTTCTCCATGCTGATGTACTTCGTCACGATGACCCTCTTACTGATATATCTGTGAGAAACTCATCTGAATATGGATATTCCATTCCTGTACACTGATTTCCAGCAGACAAGAGAAGGGCTACTGGCCTGTTCAATGAGAGGCAGTTGAGACAAAGTGGCCTTTTAGAGTTAGTTAAGTCTTTGTTAGAAGAGGTAGAGCACCATGCCACAGGTTGGGCATGATGAGATCCAAAGTGAGGTAGAAAGAGGGGATCTGGATATCTGAAGAATAAAAATCAGTGCTCCTTTCTTGGGTTTCTCGGGAATAGGGCCAGTTCTAGACACAGACTACATGAAAGAAGCCATAGAGGCAATGGTGGTGAAAGTGAGAGATAAAATCCTCTGGTTCCTCAAGGTCTCTAAGAATTGGCTGTTCTGTGCCAGCTCACTGCAGTGGTCTGGGCTGGAGAGAGGCAAGAAGGCATTTACATAAGGGTAATGGTTCCTCAGCTTGGGAGCATGCAAGGACTGTGCTTGCTTGCCTAGGCTTGATCTCTGGGCAGCAGGTGACTCTTAAAGTGACATCTATGTTTTAACATACTGCTAACCAGGAAATTACCAATCAGTTGACCATCATGAGCACATACCCCCTGTCTAGCATCTTCCATATCTATATTAAGACCATCTGCTATTTCTTACTAAAAATAAACCCCGAACTCCAGTGCACTGCCCCTCTATCATTTTATTCTATCGTTCCCAACAGACTTCAAGAGTTTCACTACATTAATCACCTCTAATCCTGTTAAAATTTTCCATTAGATTTTCATCCCACAGTTCCACACAAACTGCTTTTTTTAAATGCCAGTGATTCCGATGCTGCTGAGTTTTGATTGTTAAACCACAACCTTAATTTTATTTGAGGCACCACAGTCAATTAAAGATTTGACATGGTAGGTCACTCCTTCCTTCTTCAAATGATTTCCTCACTTGACTTTCTGGATGCAATCATTTCTTGGTATATTTCCCACATTATTAGCTGCCTTATTTTGATTTTTTTTTCAGTCCTCTATATCTCTCTTCTGAGATCTTAAACTAGAAATTCTCCAGGGCTCAAACCTTGAATTGCATTTTCTTTTTATTTTTCCTCTCCAATTGAAGTATGAGCCACATACATGTGTAATGTTAAATGTTCTTGTAGTTACATTAAAATTAGTGATGTCATTGAAAATGATTTTAATCATATGTTGAATCCAATGTGTCTAAATATCATTTCAACATTTAATAGTATATAAATAAATATAATATCTTATATTCCTTTGTGTAGCAGGTTCTTTGAAATCTGGTGTATATTTCATAGTTAACAGCACATGGCAATTAGAAGTAGGTACATTTCCAGTGCTCAATAAAAGCCCATGATTGTGTTTCCGTGTCAGTGAAGCTCTGTACCCTACTCACTAGATCTTTCTTTCCTGCTTCATGGTTTTAAATACCAAGCATATGAGCATGACTTCCAAATTTATAAGATCAAATCTCTTCATGGAAGTTTCTGCTTTCATTTAAAACTAAGTATTTGATATTTACACTCAAAGGCCTAAAACTCATCTGTGGCTATCTACATATGAAAGAACTCATGTTCTCCATTCATATGTACTCAGATCCACACAATTCAGTGTCCGTCCTTCTCATCACTATTTATAGAAAATGTCAGGCTTACAGGTAGTTAATCTAAATCACACAGTCATTCTTAGTTTGTTTTACTTTCACTAAACACTTCTTGTTTCGACATTCATTCTTGTTCAAAATATTTGCAGAATCTCCCTATTTCTCACCAAACATGTTTAAACAGTATCATCTCATACTTCTATTAATGTTCTGGAACATCAATGGCTTCAGTCATGGGGAGGTCTCCTGTGGGTAATTCAAATCTGAGAGTTCAGGAAGTTAACAGCCATGCCATACCTGGAGGACAGCATTTCACACTGGCAATATCTAAAATTCTGTGTAGATTTTCTGTACTCTTTTCTGATTGTAACACAGGAAAAACTCTTTTGGTCATCCTATGTCGTGTTTGAGATTGAGGTAACATAGAGGATAAAAACACAGTCTCTATAGAGAGAATATGTCTTGACTCAAATTATGTCTCTGCCCTTCAATAAATAAACTTAGGACAAGTTATTCAACCTCTCAATGTCTGATTTTCTTCACATACAAAATAAAGATATTAATATACTCTATATAGAATTTTTATAAAATTTAAATTATATTCAAGGCTCTTGGAACAATGCCAAATATTTATGTACATATATAAATGTCTCTGTTTACTTATTATCATTAATCTATAATTATAAATTATGCCTACTATTAACAAAATATAAACTTTTGCATGACAGCTACTAAACAGTAGTATTCCATGTTATATAAACTGTTAAAGAATTATAGAAAATTCTCTAGGAAACTAGTCACTAAGTTTGATAATGTAGACTATAAATATAAAATTTTTAAAAACATTATCAAGCTTGTCTTTTATGAAGAAATTTCTCTGGCATAGCTCTAGCTGCCCATCTTATGCACTGAAGCATAAAAGTTAAATTTAAATTCCTTTTTATACAATCCATTATTCATGAATGCATTTTTTTCTAAAATTGTTTATAGTGGGTTTACAATATTACATTCAAGAAAGACAATGGCAATATGACTCTATCCTCAAGAAGTATGTGATTCCAGGAAGAGAAGATAAAATAAAACACAGGAAAAGGATGAGGTAATAGCAGATTTAAAAATAACATAGGTGCCAGTATAATTAAGGAAAGTTAGAGCACCCTATGATGCCTCTTTAGTGAGACACATTGGGACCAGGTACTGGGATCGCAAGTCTAGTTCAGCATGGTAGAAAGCATGAAAACCAGCTGGAAATGAGAAGATAGAAGAGGAAGCTTCAGTATACATTAGCTGCAATGGCAAGAGAAAATTCTCAAACCAAGTAAACATGGACAACTGAGTTCAATATGAGGGACACCAGTAGAACAAGACAAGCAATGAGAATGTGTTCAAAGAGATCAAATTTACAGTTACCAACCCACCCCTTCAATTAGGTCAGTGGCTCTGTTGTTCTTGCTGTTGTGGTGTGTCTAATGGGAGGCAGACACTGAGTTGGCAGGAAGGCAGGGTGAAAACAGCTCTCACCCAGTGGTTTTTGAACCTTTTGTCCCTGACTGATCCCACCTGAGGAAACCTCTCCTGCCTCTATCATGACCACATTGCTCATTAAAAACCTATAGGTTGTCCTCCTTCCTGCATTGCATTCAAGTCCCTGCATTCCGAACAATCTTGTCAACCTTGATATTCTTAACATACTTAATAACTATCATGGAATTTTAAATTTAATGATTTCTAACATCCCTCTGATTTTCTGGAGTTTGAAATCCCAATCATTGATTAGACATTTATATGATTTCAATTGGTGTTCACTGATTTAGTATTATATCATTTAGCTTTTAAAGTGTATAATCAACAACTATTACAGTTTATTGCATATGCAGTTTGTCATAATTATTATTAATTTGTTAATTTATTTATTTAATTATTTAATTTTTGTGACATTTGTGAGCAAACACAGGGGCTTGAGCATTCTAGGGAAGTGCTCTACCACTGACCTACATGCCCAGATTTTTCCTTTTATTTTTTCTTTTTCTTTTTCTCTTTCTGTGTCTGGAGTTAATATTTTAATGTGTGAACAATTTTAAGAACTCTTGGGCTGGGCATATGGCTCAAAGGTTAAGGTGCTTGACTGTAAAGCCTAATGACCCTGGTTTGATACTACAGTACCCATGTAAATCCAGAAGCACAGTGACACATGCATCTGGAGTCATTTGCTTTGATTGGAGGCCCTCTCTCTCTCTCTCTTTCTCTCTCTCTCTGCAAACAAATAAATAAATATATTTTTATTTTTATTTTTTTATTATTTTTTTCTCTTTTATTTTATTGTCCATAATGAGTTACAACATTTATTTAGTGGGCAAACAATGAGTTGTTATCCCCAATTCCCCACTGCCCTCCCCTCCCCCCTCAACTGGATAACCTCCTCCATGGGTCGTCTGGATCAGTCCTTGTGACAGGGGACCATGGATAGACTAGTAATCAGCCAGGTTCTCCTGTCCATACCTCTGGATAGTCTC
>PVHP010002021.1:73761-96365 GCA_004024765.1 Zapus hudsonius | reverse complement strand
TAAAGATATTTTTTAAAAAGTTGCTCAAGTATCTGGTGGTTTGTGTGTGTGTGTGTGTGTGTGTGTGTGTGTGTGTGTGTGTGTGTGTGTGTGCTGTAAAATTGACTGATGTGAGCAGAGGGATATGGCACAGAAAGAAATGAAAGTTTCAGAATGGAGACAGTGCCAGATCAGATACAATCATTTCAGATATTACAAGTACTGAGATCACACCAGCTGTTCTGCATTGGGACAGCAGAAGGAACACTGACTCTCTTGAAAGTAAGGGTCCTGAATGTAACTGGAGTGTCCTGCTTTTCAAAGTCACCTCCTGGATTAACAAACTGGTAGCCCTCCTAGTACTATGGAATACAGCAAGGAAAGAGAAGATCATTGGCTTGAAACACAGTTTTGTTTTTTGGGAAATGGACATGGGCAATGTGAGACAGGCCTGTTGGAAGTCTCTGCGTGGAGACCAGTTGGAGCCATGAGGATGAACCACGGGTTGTGGTGGAGACGCCCAGGACTTCGGGATACACCAGGACTACAGAATAACTGCCAAGGAGAGCTGCCTGCTCGGTATGGAGTTTTCCCCAGGCTGTGAGCAGCCTAACTGGAGGAGTGGAAATGGAATCCCAGAGACTTCTGCTTCTGGTTGGAGATGGAGCTAGAGGATTGGTGTTTGCTCTGTTTGTTTTAGGTCTTGTATTGATTCAATCCTTCCTTGCCAGCTTCTGCAGTGTGCTGTTCACTCTGTGCTATTATGTTCTTCTGGTTTTACACCTCACAGTTAAGAGGCCTCGGATATTTGAATCGTGTTGCGATTGATAAAAACTCTAGAGGCTTATAAAGTTGGACTGAATTCACTGCATTTTACATCATGAATGGTTATCAGTTTATGGGGGGCAGAATATGGTGCACAGAATTAGGTGTCCCCCTAAACTCATGTGTTCTGGATGCTAGGTCCCCAGCTGGTGGCAGTTTGGGAACTGGAGTCTTACCAAAGGAGGCATGTTTCGAGGAGGAGGGGCAACCTTGGGCTTATTAGCTCCTAGATTGCCAGTGTTTGGTTTACTCTCCTGCTGCTGTTGTCCACCTGATGATAGCCAGGAGGTTGTGTCCAGCCTCTGCGCCTGCCATCATGGAGCTTTCTCTAGAGTCTATAAGCTTCCTCCCAGAAGCTGCTTTTGTTCTTGTGCTTTGTGCCAGCAACACGAAGGTAATTGAGACATGTAATCTAGTGGTGAGTCAAATTACTTTAGGCCAGTGAGGTGAATGACAGCTTAAGGCATAAACAGTAGGTACCACCTATGGGCTAACACTGTTCCCTACAAGGGGTCCTTTGAGGGCCTAATGCAATTCTCTTATGCTTGTTCTCCTACCTGGAGTTAAAGATGTGAGATGAAGGATAAAAGTCTGATAGGAAAAGGCAGCACAGGGCTGTGCTCCTCTCCTGACATCAAATTCCAAAATATCAGACAGGGTGGATCAAACTTAACATAGGTCTCAGATCACAGGGAAGTTCATTGTGACCTGAGACCTTCTAGGCTGATTAGTCAGCTAATGGGGCTTCTACTCCTTTCTTTACTCACTGGGTTGTAAATGTTCTGCCCACATAGGTGTGCTGATCAGCATCCAGAAAGCTCACCTACAGCCCAGCCCAGGACCTCTTCTGAACTGAAGTCCCAGCATGCTGCCTGCTCTCTCAATAGACTGGTCAATCAGGGGGAAGAACACAGGATCAGGGTGCTGGCCTAGCATGCATGAGCGATGTATTCAATCCCTAGCACCACAGAGTCAGGAGCAATGGCAACACCGGTCATCCCAGCACTCTGCAGAGAGAGGTAGGAGGATCAGGATCGTATAGGCTACATAATAAGTTCAAAGCCGACTTAGGCTACAGGAGAACCTGTCTAAACACACACGCATGCACACACACATACACACACACAGGACCAATAGACGATGTGTGTGTGTGTGTGTGTGTGTGTGTGTGTGTGTGTGTGTGTTTGTGTACGCACACGCACACACACACAGTTGCAGACAGAGAGGCAAAGACAGGTAAGTCCAGGAAGACACCTTACTATCTTTCTCACGTCTGTGACCACATACCTGACAAGAAGCAACTTAAAGGCAAAAAGGTTTGATTATTTTGGCTTCCATCATGGTGAGGAAGGCATAGAGGCAGGAGTGAGGGGCGGCTGGTCACATTGTGTCTGCAGTCAAGAAAGGGAAGTTCACAGGAAGTGAAGCTATAAACCCAGCCATAAAGCCTCAAGGCTCATGCCCAGTGACCCACTTCCTCCAGCGAGGCTCCACCTTCTAAAGGGGGACAGCTATCCAAAGCAGCGCCACTAGCTGGGGACCATGTGCTAGACACAGGAGCCTGTGGGAGACATTTCACATTCCAGTCACAACAGACACCCACAGAAAAACAGTAATTGTTGGCTTGGTTTGTGGGACTGCAAGTTGATCTGTCTTCTGTTAGGTCTTCCACTGACTCAGACTCACCCATATCATGGAGGGGCATCAGCTTTCCTCATACTTCACGTATCTACATATTCTCCTTATATTAAGACTAGCTTCACCAAAACCCCTAGGACAATGTTTGATCAAATATCTGGGGAATGTGGTCCAACCAAGGTGACACACAAGATAAAGAGTCACACGGGGTCATCCACTGATAAACTATTGCACATTCAGAGCATCCCAGTCTTTCCTGGGGCTTCAGGTTGCAGAAGTCCTTTCCTTAACTTCACAGGCTCCTGCAGTATTCTGCAAACAACCCTATAAAGACCCAGAAGGTGAGGGAACAGAGGGGAGGATCATAACAGCCTCCGATGATAGAGGGACAGCAGTTAAGCCCAGGCCAACCCAGCCCAGCGTAACATGTTCTGTGATATTTTTACTGAGTGATGTCTTATTAAGCTATACCTTTTCACAGCCTCACACAGAATGCTCAAATGTGGCTTTTCTGTACCCAAATGTCCCATGGCTCTTGATTAAAGTAAAGAAAGCCATGTTAAAATATCCAGTGAGCTACTGAAATTTTCTTTCTTTTCTATGGCAAATGGTAGGTCATTAATTTGTGCCAGCAAAAAGCTCCAGAATGGCGCCCCAGAGAGTCCCTCTAGCCAAAAAGGATGGGTCGAGATTTGTTCTTATCTGGATTACCAGCAATTGTATTTCCCATGCTCAGACCTTTTCTAAAATTGAACAAGGAAAGAACTGGCTTTCTGCAAACACCCAGGACTAGGATCTGACAGAAGTCATTATTTACAGCTTTCTCTAGCCTGCAAAATCACACAAAGACCCTTTAGCCTGAGCACAATAATTAATCAATACTGGAAAATCACTTGATGAAAAGAAAACTGGTTTTAAAAGAAGCCTAAGTAATTCCATCAGGAAAAATAGGCTTTAGATTTGTAAGGAAGATTACTTGCCATTTCTAACCTCAGAAGATAGAGAATAAGGAAAAATTAGGGAAAGTCCTAGGTATGTTTCAGAACTATGATTATTGTTAGGGAATGTTAATTCATGCTTATTATATCAGTCTACTTCTCATTACTATCACAAAACATCTGAGGTAGGTTACTTTTAGTGAAAATAAGTTAATTAGGATCACAGTTCTGGAAGCACAAGATCTATGGACATCGTTTGGTGATGACCTTCTTGTTGTCAGTCTCTAAATAGCACGTGGCATCACATGGCAAGAGATAGGTCAATAGCACATGTTTGTATCTCTTCTGGTCTCTCTCCCTTATCTTATAAAGCCATGAAAATTCAAGCACAGGGGTTCCATTCCAATGAAATTAATCTGTTCTTGAAAGTTCCGCTTCTAAACAGGATAGCCCTCTCAATAGGAATTAAATTTCAATATATGAAGTCTAGGATACTCATAATATAGCCAAATAAAAAAATATTTTAAAAAAATTAAGCCAGTGTCCACAATGATTCCTAATTAAGAGCTGAGTTTGACAATATATCCTATTACAGTTTATAAAAAAATGCCACATTTTGAAACCCTTTTGCAAGGGTTTAAATGTAAAACGTCCCCCGTAGCCTAAAATGTTTGTGATTAAGCCTCCTGCCTGGTCCCGAGCTGGTGGAAATTTTGGAGGTAAACCTTGCTGGAGGAGGTGTTTTACTGAGAGGGTGGGCCTTGAGGTTTATTAGTCCAGCCCACTGGATGTTCAGAGTTAGTTTGCTCTTGCTTCTCTCTCTCTCTCTCTCTCTCTCTCTCTCTCTCTCTCTCTCTCTCTCTCTCTCTCTCTCTCTCTCTGCTATATGAAGATGTGGGCCTGCTGACTGCTCATGCCATGCTTTTCCTCCTGTGATGAAACTTCCCTCTCAAAACTATAAGCTGAAACACTGGGTCATCTCAATCACACTTCCCGAGGCTCAGGGTCTATTTTGGAAGAGGTGGTGGAAAGATTGTAAGAGCCGAAGGAAGGGGAGGACTGCCTACAATGCAAACTTCCAGACACAAAATGGCCTTGATATTCATGACTTCCCAATGCCTGATAATACCTAGACATTATGGGAGGAAAAGATGATGACATTGAACCAAAACAGAGACTAACAGAGAGGGGGAAGAAATATGGAGGAGATGGGAGAGGGAATCATAATGGTTTATGGTCTATAATTATGGAAGTTATCAATAAAAAAGTATTTTACAAACCAACTATAAGTGAAATAAACCCTTTCCTCCCATCAACTGCTTCTGGTTGGGTGTTTCGTCTCAGCAATGAGAAGGTAACTTATACCCTTCTATCAGTGAGGTGACAAAAGTTAACATCTTCAGTGACAAATCACACAGATAGCACGAGACCATTGACCCAATATGAGGAAAATACCTGTAGTCACTGTTCAACAATGAGAAAACATCACATGTGAATTAAGGGATCATCTCAAAATGAAATAGTTGGAGAGTCCTGCCCACACTTCTCTCAGGCCATCTGGACAGCACTTTCCATGGAAAGCTGGAAGTGGTGTCCATTCTACAGGTTGGTAGAACTGCTGAGTAACGGAGGCTTGCTATTTTCTTTGGATATTACTATTATTTGGGTCTTTGAAGGTCCATTGTTCTTGAGGATTTCTTTAAAATATACTCATGAAATATCCTCTCCCTTGAAAGCAGTCCAAACATCCATATGACCTTTTGAAAGAGGACACAACACTCAGCTTTGGAGGAAGCAAAGTGGCCAGCAGCCTCCAGGCTGAGGCCTTTAGCCATTCCTCACACGGGAGCTGGTGCTTTTATATTCCCAAAGCCTTGACACACTCCACTTTCATGGAGGCAAGCAGCTCAGGGAGGTGCAGACCCAAAAGAGCTGCACTGCATCGAAGCTGGAGACAGTGGGGCCGAAACCAAGCCCATGTGTCCCACCCATTGGAGGTGCTGTCCTGAGCACAGGAGTCTGTCCAGAAGAGAGGCCCCTGCGAGTGCATCTTCTGTCAGGTACTTTCATTCTGTGTCTGGTGTGGTACTGATGCTCCCACTACACATTATGGTGGCTGCTTCATAAATCCATATTTGATTGTATTTTGTAGCTTCAATCAGTAAGACTCTATGGAATGATCTAGAACAACAGTCCCCAGACTGTGGAATGGGTCCCTGGGAAACCTGTGTGGGGGTGTTTCCTTGGACCTATACAGAAGGACTGGGAGATCAAAACTCTGTTTAGGATACTATTTGCTGTTTCCTATACTAACTCTCAAGGGTACCCTGGAACTTTCCTAGGGCTATGTGATAGGGTCTGAAAAGAGACTTGATGCCTTCGTAGAGGTGAGGATACAGCTTTCTGCAGCTGGACTTGGCGCAGGATTCTTCTACCTGCACGTGCATGTTACACCTCAGGCATGCAGAGGATGTGGTCCTCTGTCTTCCACCTTCTATCTTCTGTGCGCTTTCCCTGTGTGGAACACCCTCCTTCCTCTGCCTTCCTGTCAAGTGGAAAGACTCAAGTCCCTGCACCTGTCCATAAACCTGCTCATTATCACTTTCCCCTGCCACAAAGCAGTGGGACCTGTTTCTATTCTAGAGTGCTCTTCCCATTCTGCCTTGTATCCCAAGGCATCTTCCTCTGTCAATGAGCAATATGCTTTGGGTAGACTTGGGTTTGGTTCAAGGTTTACAAAGCTAGAAGCATGCTATGCTAATGATCCAAAAGGCTCTCACAGACTCACTAGATGAGAGAGCATTACTGTTCCCCTGGACACTGTGCCTAAGAGAGGCAAGAGTGTTCTGGAGGTCATAAAGTGATTCTTGGTCAGGCTGCGTCTGGAGAGCCTCGTCCAGTGCTTTGTCCATTCTAGATTCTGCTTCCCAAACTGGCCTTACAGGGAGAGTAAGCAGAGCCCTGGGGGTTTCAAGAGGCAGAGGTGACCCCCGACCACCCTCAACTTGCCTTTTACCTGTGCTCTCTGAGATGACAGACTCACATCCTTTGAACAGGTTTTATGGGATTTTAAAGACAAATAGGTAAAAATAATGTTCTACTACCCCTGTATCCCAGATAGATTTGTTTTTTTTAAGTAATAAAAATGTTTTATTTTTCCATTTTAAATTTTAGACTCTCTTGAGATTATTCGGTCTTGCCAAAAGCCTCTTTATTCTTGATGTTTTTGTCGTTTTTTTTTTACTTATAGCAATTCATATACCCTTGTAAGAAATTTTATGAGGAGAAAAATGCTAAGACATAATATTGAATAACTATTTGAATCCCTAAGTAAGATAAGTGTTATTGCTTCCAGTACAGAACACAATCACAGAATGTGTAAGTAGTTTACACAAGGTCAAATCATGGCTCAAAGGAAGAACCAGCAACACCATTGATTCCTACCCTTCCCCTCAAATCTCCACTCAGCTCATTTTTCATAAACAACCTACAAAGCATTTGGAGGTTTTGTAGGAAATCAGTTTTCATGGCTGCATCACTCTCATTGTCTTTGCCGTTCTTATTTCTTAACTCCAAATACACAGAACAGGAGGACTATTTTGCTAAGATTCAGGTAGGTTGTTTTTTTTTTTTTACCCTTTAAATGTATTCTAGTGGAGAATAACTTCATGTGTGGCTAAAATTGACTCCATGTTCTTTATTAGGTGTTAAATTGCTTTTGAAAATTTCTGCAAATGGTTTCTAAATTACCTTATGATTGACGAATTAAAACCCAATGAAACCAGCAGAGATTACTCACCTCCGTGTGCACATGTGTGTATATAAATAAATATATATAGTATACTCTCATTAAAAATTTTATTTTCAAGCAGAGAGAGAGAGAAAGAGAGGAGAGAGAGAGAGACAGACAGAGATAATGGATACTCTAGGGCCTCCAAATTCCAGGCACAAGCGCCTCTTTGTGCATCTGGCTTTACATGGGTGCTGGGGAATTGGACCCAGGTTGTTAGGCTTTGCAGGCAAGAGCCTTAACCACTGAGCAATCTCTCCAGCCCTTCTTTTGTTATTATTTACCTTAGGACCCATGTGTCCTCTCCATGTAGTGTGTGTATGTCAAATCAATTATACTTAATTTTATTTATAACCCATATTGCATAATAAATACTCTGAACATTACAAGGCTAAATCGGGAATTACAACTATCTTCCTTATATGAGAAAAATCAACAATGTAAAAGAAATACTGTGTGGTGAACAAGGATGTAAAAAATCTCTCCCACCATGAAACAGCGCAGGAAGACAGAAAGTGGAGGCTAGCCTGGAATAAGAAAGCAATATTCAGTGAATGGATGGATTCCAAGAGTTAGTTGAATGCACCAGGGGCAATTCATATATTTTATTAACAGTGATAAAAACAATTCCCAGTGCAGAAATAACAGTGCATTCTCTGGTATATTACAGTTCACAGAGCAGTTTCAAACACACAATCAGAATGACGGCAAAATCTGGTTCTCTTGGGGTCCCCACCTAATCACCAACCCTCCATGGGCTTCACAGCCTCAGCCTCTCCATTAGGGAAGGGCCGGCCTCAGGATGCTGTGAGCAGACAATGTGATGAAACAAAACTGTAGCAGTCTTGGACCCTGAAACTTCACAACGTCACTCAGTAAGGTATTATAGTTTGGATAGGGAATGTTCCTCAAAGGTCCATATAGTAAAGGACTTGGCATCCAGCTTGGTGCTGTTCAGAGGTGGGGGAACCTTGAAGAGGGGGCCCTAGTGGAGAGCTTCCAGGTCATTGAAAGCATGCCATGGAAAGGGATAGTAGCATTTTGGACCTTTCTTCCTCTTATTGGATTCCAAGCCATGAAGTGAGAAGATTCACTTCACTGTGCTCTCTCACCACAGGCCCCAAAGCACTGAAGTATTGCCCAGAAACCAGAACTTCTAAAGCCAAAATGGTAAGCCAAAATAAACTTTACTTAATTTTTATAATTTATGGTGCCAGGGACAGAACCTAAGGAGTCTTATTTACTAGCAAGTTCTATATCACTGAGCTACACCCCTAGCCAACCAAACATTTTATCTTTTATTTTATATTTTTAGATGGGTAATCTCAGAAGTTGGTAGAAAGTTGACTTACAGAGGAGGTATTGGCACCCAAATGTCTACCATGCAGATAAAGAAACTTCTGCTCAGGAGGGCTCAGCCATATTGCCAAGGTAACAAACAATAATGAGAAAAGGAGCTGCACCTGTCGCTTCTCCTCACACTCCTTCCAAGGCTCACAGCACCCATCCAAGGTAGAACTGGATCTAGCACCATTTTGTGCAGCCAGATTATAAAACGGCCCAGTTCAAGAAGAAATGCCTGCAAAACTACCCAGAATTCAACCACCAGCAAGGAGGAATGAAGCTGGGGCTGAGAAACTAGTGTCTGTACCCAGCTCACACTCAGCAGTTATGCTGCACACAACTCGTCATCCTTTTCTTCTGTGTTGTGTTGCACTATGTTGTGTTGTGTGTGTTTGTTTCTGGTTTCTCAGTAAAAGGAATTATCCTCCCTCATTCCCAGAGTTCTTATGAGACTCAGATCACATCATTGATTCAACAATTCCAATAATATCTATCTAGTATACAGATATGTATAGGAAGCTTCTAGTGGGGGGTGCCTGGTATTTACCCTGTTTCTATGACTGGTGGGCTTGGACACACACTGGTTCACAAGTGAGAATTAATGTCAGGATATATTTAAATAGACGTGTCTTTTATTATATATATATATATATATATATATGTATATATATATATATATATATATATATATATATATATATATATGTTCCCTATGTGGTCCTCGTCTGTCACTCTTCATTGAGGCAACATTTATAAGAAATTCAATGCATCTATGCTCTATGTTTGGCAGGTGGAAGTGTCAGGGGAATACTACTTCTGTGCCTGTCATGGGTTTGGGGACTGGGAATCCACAGTGAGGAAGATGGACAAGGTGTCTCTCCTCAAGAAGCTGTCATTATGGTCATGGAAAAGGAAAATGTACAACCCAGTGAACATGAGTGATTTCAGATGAGGACAAAGAGCTATGAGTCTAGTAAAATCAGCTAGTGGAATGCCTTGGAATTTCTTCAGATTTGGTGTCAGGCCTTTGAGAAGCTGAATCTAGAGCAAGAGTCAGTCATGTAGGGATCTGGGGATGGTGCTCAGTGGTGGGAATGGCTAAGGCTAAGGCCCAAGGCAAAGGCTCCCTGACCCATCCCTCTAAAGACATATCAAGGAGTCCACATGGCCAACAGACCCAGGAGCGAGGGGTGAGCAGCTTCATAGGCCTTCATCATGCATAGCTTGGGAGATGGCGCTAGAGGTTGCATTTGGCTGTTCATAAAGACTCCAGCTCCAGGGAGCTCACCTAATAGGAATTGGTTATCCACACCACAAAATAAGTCTGGATTGAGTGTCCATTGCTCCATAGACCCTCAAAGTCCCACATGACTTTGGTCTTTGTACCCTGCCACTGTTAGCATGTGATTTTCATGTCTCTGAGCACCTCATGGTTGCAGTGTATGTGGTAGTTGGAATGTATGTCCCCCATAGACTTGTATATTTTATTAAAGCTTGTAACTTGGGCTTCCAGCCTTCTGGGTGGATATATCACTGGAGGTAGATCCTGGGGTCCAACCCAAAGGTCTGCCTGGAGGCAAATCTGAATTAGAGCCCAAAGGTATGCAGAGTAGTTTGCTATCTGGGCAGGGGGAGGGGGTCCTGCTTGCTGCTGGTTCATACTTTTTGGCATTTTCTGGCTGGTGGTGGTTTCTCTCTCTGCCTTATCAATGGAAGCCAGCTTCTTCCACCATTAATGGTGGATCTGTAAGCTTGAAATAAATCCCTTCCTCCACTAAACTGTGCCAGGTTTGGATGTTCATCCCAGCAACATGAAGCTGTATATAACAGAAATTTGGTACCAAGAGTGGGGTCTTGCTGCAATGAATCTGACCATGTGGATTCTGGTCATTTGGAATTATTTTTGTGCTGGAAGATTATATGAGGATTTGGTTCTTTGGATTGCAGTAGCTTCAGAGAGCAGTAAGTCAAATTTTATGGGCTATTCTGGGGAGAGTTTGAAAATGATTTGTGCAGAGAGAATTGTATTGGTTTATGAACTTTAGAAGGGGAAGGAAAGACAGCAAAGAACTTTGTTGGGCTACTGACATAAAGACTGACTGCATTCTTCTGCACAAACCCAGAGAGTTTGGTCAAGATTGAAATTTAAAATAACGTACTGATGTGCTTGGCATAAGATATAGAATTTAAAGATATAAGATTTAAAGTTGGACAAATTCCAACATTCAAAGTTACTGGCACGGAGACACGTTTTAGGTTACTGAAGCTGCTGTTATCAAGCAGATTGCATCAATAAGAATGGTACAACTCTGTACATTGAAACAATGGAAAGGATGCCTGAAGTAAAGTCCACCCAAGGAACACTGAATGGTAGAGATGCAAACTCCTTTGAAAGGAGAAGACTGAAAGATAAAATGGTAAAGGTTTCAAAATTTATTTTCTCCCTAGATTAAAAAAAATGGCTGTGTGTTTGCACACCTGGTGTTGATTTTGGAAATATAAAAAAATGCATGGCTGTCATCAAGAAGTGCACACAGTTCCAGGAGCCGCTGCTGAGATGTGGCATGGGAAACAGGGTGGGGTCCCTTATTGAAGGTCAGTAAGGCCGTTGGAAGATGGACCATGGTTGGCAATGGAGACCCAAAGGTGTTTTGGATATACCAGGATTGTGTAAGCTGGAGTGCTGTTGACTTGGGATAGAAGTTTTCCCTGGCTACTCAGCCCAGATGGATGGAAATCAGAAAATCCAGAGACCATCATCACTGGTTATGGATGTCAGAATTGAACTACAGATGTTTGATTTTTACCTGATGGGTATTGAGTTTGCATTGGTCCAGTTTCTCCTTGTTATGTCTTGTGATGGTTTCATCCAGGTGTCTCACACAAATATATGTGTTCTGAATGCTTGATTCCCAGCTGATGGCAATTTTTGAACCTTGTTGGAGGTGTGTTGTTGGGGGCGGGCTTATGGCTGTTATAGCCAGCTTCCCCTTGCCTGTGTTTGGCACACTCTCCTGCTGCTGTTGTCCACCACTCTGCTCATGCCATCGTTTTTCCTGACATCATGGTGTTTCCTCTCAAATCCACAAGCCAAAATAAACCCATTCCTCCCATTGTTTTGTGGCATTCTGGTTTTCTGGACATTCAGCGGGCCAGCGTCAGCTGCCCACCTGTGGGGCAGCAGCTGCTGGGTGAGGTTCACTTGGCAGCTCAGCTGCTGGCAGTGGCCACTGGGGCCACTGGGGCCCCCGGCTCCCTTGGACCTGGGCAGGGAGGGGGCAGGCAAACTATGGATGGCAGTGAGCCAGTAGGCCTGAGTACCCACGGGAGTGTTGCGGAGAACAACCGCTTGTGGGCAGCTCTCCCTGTTAGCGTACAGCTCTGGGAGTATGGCAGAGGATACTCCCTTGGAGAGCACTGCTGTGGTTGCTCTCTGTGTTTTAGTGTTCAGCTCATTTCTCTAGAGAGTAACGGACAAAGTTGTCTGGGAGAATGTGGTGGAAAGCTCTCTCATTTATTGTGTCAATACAGTTGGTTATATAGAGGAAGAAGGGAGAGGCAGGGGCAGAAATGGGCAAAGGGGATTGGTAGTGGTCAGTGACCAATGCCTGCTTTGCATAAGTTGAGTGGTGGGAAGTACGTGATTCTGGACATGAGTTCGGTGGTGGCAGCTTATGGAGAGACTGTCACCTTAGACTCTTTTGTCCAGGCACAGTGGGGGTGAGAACATGGGGTTCCCTGCCAGGGGCTCAGAGGTCTAGGATCAAAGGAAGGAGTTTCTGCAAAGCACCTTCTGCGTCTCCAGGAAGCTCAGAGATAAGCAAACCTTAGACTTTATTGAGGCTTCAACTGGTCTCTACTTGTTTTAACCCTATGCCCTCCGTGTCCCTTTTAGCAGTACCCCACATCCCATCAGTTACTATTGGTTGGACTCTTTTCACAGCAACATGAAGGTTGACTGCAATGTGTTTATAGCAATAGAAATGTTTATTCCGTGCCATTATATGTTGGAAGTATGTAACTTATGTTGATTTCACAAAACAGTCTCAAATCTCAGATGAGATTTGGGACTGTGGAGCAATCTTAAAACTGGTGAAATCTATGGGGACCTTGGAAGTTAGACTGAATGCACTTTGGAATGTGAGATGGTTATAAGTCTATGGAGGTCAGGGGTGGAATGTGGTAGTTTAAATTAGGGTGATGGGATAACTAAAGATAACCAGGAGTGTTCTTGAACTTGTATTTTCAGGCAGGCTCCACTTATCTTATGCCTGACCCCCTCCCCTTGAGTGGGAGGTGTCTCTTACTAGAGTTCAAGCCTAATCCTAAAACTGATCGGTCAAAGATGGACCAGCCAGCTGTCTCTCTGATTTACCTGCCTCAGGGATATAGTCACCTGAGACAGAAAGTTTCACTCTCTTTTCCCTCATGATTGCCCAGCAGAGACACATCTGGACCTCCAGGCCTAGGTAAGGGGGCTCAGGGTTCTTTCCCACGTGAACCTTTCTTTCCCTCCCTTTTATATCTCCGCTCTTCCCCTTGCTGGGCTGGCCAGCACAGATTTTATAGATATGTGGCTAAAACCTCCCCCACGTGCTCTCTCCTCACTAGTGGCTGGAGATCTCTGTACTTTCTCAATTCTTTTTAAATAAAGTCTCCAAGTATTTTTTATCCTCTGGTGGTATATAACTTTAATTCTTAAATTTTATAGAACAAGAATCTGGGTACTCTTGAGTTTTAAGGTGCATTGGAATCACCTGCTGGGAACCCCAGCTCTTCCGTTACAGTTAAGGCTATGGAGGTCAGGGGTGGAATGTGGTGTTTTGAATGTATGTCCCCCATAGTTCCACACTAAATGTGAGCAGCTGGAGTCCCTGACTGAAAACAGAGGTGAGAGAGAGCTAGCTGAGTGGTGGCTTCATCGCTCCCTTCTCTCTGTAGATAGAATTTGACCAGCCACTTCTGTGCCTTCTCCACCACGAGGAACTATATGTAACCTTGAACTGTACACTGAAATAAACACTTCCTGTCTTAAGTTGCTTATTATCAGGTAATGATACAGAACAGGAGAAACGTAGCTTTTCTTTTTTTATAGGTAGTCAAACTAGGGCCAGAGGACCAAGGAGATGCCACCTTGCCTTCCCTGGCAGGAAGAGAACCCACATCTGACTTCCTGCTTCTTCTTCAAGTTTTCCCACTGCTGGCCCTTCCTGAACCAGCCTCTTGAGTTTACCAACCAATCGGGTCTCTTCCTTACAGTCTAAGTTTAATGATAAGGGTCATCCTAATTGGGTGTCTGATACATATAAATCTCATAAACCATATGTGAATCCCCCCCCCTCTCTCTGTATGTTCCCAGAGGCTTCCACTCAGAGATAGAAGGGGAAATCTTCTCCATCTCCCCTCCCCTCTCCCAGGAGAATTTTTGGCTTGCAAGCCTTTCCTCTGGATCCAAACTCTCCCTAAAATAAATCTCTTAATCGCTAATTTACCCTTTTCTAAGTCTGAATTTTCAAATCTTTGGCAACCTTGCAAAGAACCAAAAAGTTGGGGTCCTTGGTCTGGAGTCTTCTGAATCTTTATGAAATCTCATCCCTCCCTGGACTTCCAGAATCCTGCGTCAGTACTTGGTCACATCAATGTGTAAAGTAACTGATGTGCCCCAGTATTCCCTACCCATGAGTGGTTTTGGGTCAGTGCAGGGCAGTCTCTTTCTAAAGTCAGGAGATGACCGATCCTGCAATGGGGGAGCTCAGGGGATGCTTCCCGCAGAATCCAGGGCTGTCCCCACTGACGGTGGGGTTGGGGAGATAGAAGGTTGCTTTCCTTCTGTCACCTGATCTCAATTCTCCACTCAGCACCTTCTGCCCAGAGCTCTGGTGCTAACAGGCACACCTGAGTAGAGGTGGCCGGCTATGCCTGCAGGCACACTGGGTGCTGCTAAGCCACATGTGCCTGCAATCACACCTTGACCAGGTGAGCTGCAATGCATGCAGGTACACCTGGACGCAGGTGGGTCTTCCACACAATTGGGCACAGGTGAGGTGAACCGGCTGTGCATGCAGGCCCACGTGGGCGCAGGTGAGGTGAGATGGTCATGCATGCAGGCCCACGTGGGCGCAGGTGAGGTGAGATGGTCATGCATGCAGGCCCACGTGGGCGCAGGTGAGGTGAGCCAGCGTGCGTGCAGGCCCACGTGGGCGCAGGTGAGGTGAGCCGGCCCAGCTCCCCAGCGCCTCCCCCGAGCCTCCTCGCAGCTCCAGCCCGGCCCGCCCACAGTCACGGAAGTGCACGTGGCGCCGGGCAGCGCGCATGCTCCAGCCGCGGCGGTGACGTCGGCGCGCACGGCACGGGTGGGCGGGGTCTCCACGTCGGCGCCGGTGGCCACGCCCCCTGCCTGGCCTGAGGCGGCGCTGGGGAGGAGCGCCGTCGCCGCTCAGTCGCCGCGTCCGTGTCGCCGCGTCCCGCCGCCGCCCTCCGAGCCGCCGGCAGCATGTCTTCGCCTCCAGAAGGGAAGCTGGAGACGAAGGGTGGACACCTGCCCGCCGGTACTGACTCGCTGTTTGCGCTTTCTCGCGGGCGGGAGGGCGGGCGGGGCGGGGGGCCGGGGTCCCCGCGGGGTCCGCGGCGCTGAGCTGGCCGGGGTCTTCCCGTGGGCGGCGGGGGCGGGGCCGGCCGCGGAGCCCACGGCTCGGGTTCGGTTCCCGTTGCCCACGCAGAGCCGGAGGCACCGGGTGGCTGGCGCCTGCGCCTGGACTTCTTCGGTGGGTGCGGAGGCCCGGGAGCCGTTCTCCGTCCCCTCCCCCATAAACCTAGATGTGATGGTCGTTGGTGCGTCATCACACTTCCAGGTAACAGCAGATCGGCTGTCCTGGGGCACATCCGTGCCGTGTTTCCTCTCCCCCATGACAGGGACCCCAAGACAGCTCAGCTGTCACTAGGTGGAAGGACTGATGGGACCCGCTTTGGGGGGGTGACGGGGCCCAGCTCCATGGTGGAGCCCATGGGGCCTGCATTGAACCCCTTGAACAAGGAAACAGAAGCACCCTCAGAGGCATTTCCTAAAGGTGAGTCCAGCTGCCTACCGGCCACCTTGATCCCAGCATGGCAGGGCTGACACCCCAGGGTCACCCCGCAGCAGTCCTCCCTCCCAGGATGATGAGCTCATTAACACGTACACGTTGGAATGATACCAAATCAAAGTCGCAGCAATTAAATCGCACACAGAATCACATCCATATGGAGATCTTTAAGATCCAACATGTGAACTCCCTGGACGAGATTTCGTGGAGAATTCTGATTGTCTTTGAATTGTAAATTACTAGGCTTTTGAATTGTGCCTGCTGGGTGAGAAGACAACTTATTTGTGCTTATGTAGCCTTGAATTTGGGTTCCCAATTCTTAGACGCAGCACCTTACTTCTCTGGAGGCTCTCTCACCTGCTCCCTGAGGCTGGGCGAGAGATGATCTTCCTCGGGACAAGCCCCAGGGTGGGGCTGCCTTTGTTGCTCTGTCCTCCCATTTTGTACTAGGATTGGAGCTCCTGAGGGCAGACTCTCACTGGTAAACTCTGGTAACTTATGTTAGGACAGGTTCTTCAGCCTGCAGGGACCACACCTAGCAGGAGAGTTTAGTGTAGCTGAAGACCAGTCAGACTAGGCCTAGAGGTGTTCAGAAGATGCCGTATGGGAGCTGTTCTCAGCAGGACCTTCTGTCTGCAAAGACCTTGCTTACAACAAGCCTTTTATCATAGGCACATGCCACTGGGATGAAGCTTCAAACCAGGCAAAATTTGGGGGAGGAAAGTATTTATTTGTAGCCATAGATAGAGGGGAAGTTTCAGAAGGCAAAGAGGCTGCTCCCCTTTCACAGGTCTGAGCAGAGAGAAAATCCCATCACCAGCACCATACACACAGAACAGAAAACAGGCAGGAGGGCCAAGGAGAATTTCTTCTCCTTTACATAGGCTTAGGGTGGGGTCTTGCAACCTTATCCCAGACTTAATGGCTTCCTGAGTCTCTGGAATTTCCTTCTTGCATGGCTCACACAGGAAAGGATGTTTACTTCCAGCTTCTTTGAGCTTCTTTACATCCTGCCCCTTGCTGAGAGGCTGCCTTCCTGTAAACAGCCTCAGAGACCAGATCAAGTTGACAACAAAACCTAACCATCACACCTTTTGTCACAGGAACATCACAGTGTTTTGTTTAGTTAGGCGGTTCTGCAGAGTAGATGTTTCAAAAAAAGAAGAAAGGGTCATCCACGTTAGTAAGCTAATCAAGGGTATCCAAGGGCATAGTTCATAAGTCAATATAACTGCCTAAAAACTTAGGGAATGCTTTAATGAACTGCTTCAATTGGATAACAGACTTGTGTTTAAATCCTCATTTGGAAATAATAAAGTTCTCTTACCATGACTCTTGCTGTTCTCTGCTTTCTCTTTACTGCTGTCTGGACCAATTCCCCTCCTGCATATCCCCACAGGGACCCCTTTTTCCTGACTGCACATACCTGCACACTGTCTCTCCTTTCCTGGCTTCTAGACAGGCCAGGCACAAGAGACTTTCCTTGGGGCCTTTTCCTACCTCACTTCCTTGTAGCATGCCTCTTTCCTGTCTCTGAGCTCTGCCTGGGCACTGAGGTGCAGGTAGCCCCATCAGCTAGCTTAAGTAGAGAGATGATGGGGTTGAAGCTAGTCTGTTGAGTGCCAGCACAGTTCTGAGTGCTTGACACCCTTAGCAGCCACCGTCAGCTGCTAAGAACAATGCCATGTTAAACATTGGTTCAGCTGTTTGGGTATCTGTTTGCCATCTCCTCTGAGCCAGTTATGTGGAGACTGGCCTGATGGGATTTTGCCCTGACAGAGAACTTGGCCTTCTCCACCTCCCAAGATCTCCCTGAGACAGTGTGGAAGGAAGGTGCTGTGCCTCCCCAGGCTTCCTTGCCAGTGATGGACGGCACTGTATCGTGTGCTGCCTGTGTCTTCCCCAGAGCAGGCTAGTCGTCATGATTTCAGACCCCACTGCTGTTTGTGTAGAAGTGGGGTGAGGCCACTTGTTTTCTGGAAGGTATTGCAACACCAAATTGCTGTTAGAATCTGTGAGCTCTTTTCTGCCCGTCTCTGTTTTAGCAGTAATATGGATAAAGTCTCTTTGGCAAATACACGTTGCTGGCCTTCCCCCGCAACCTCCCCCCACCCCACGCTCAAGGGCACTAAAACAATGTGTCAGTCAAGTCTCCTGAGTCTGATAGGTGATATCTTTGAATGTTACTAATTTTATGTAAGATTTTCTTCCAGAAGTAGATTTCACATCCCCCATAAAACAAAGTCAGATGAAAATTTAAATATGAATATATTTCAAGCAAAATGGGAAATAGACCACTTTGCTATTTTTCGGTCTCTTACACTAGTCCGTCCGACATGATGGAGGATGCACTTAAGAGGCTGTGGGTGATGACTCACACTGAATTATCTTCCTGCAGGAAGTGTTCCGGGTTACCCTGGCTATTCTGTTGACAGGAACAGAACATGAACTTGAGCTTACTGTAATGAGCATCGGTCTAGTCACAGGCCAGTCCCTCCATTCACTGATGAGAGGCTGTAGGGTCAGGGGGACAGGTCTGCCTTTGTTCCCATCATGCCAAGGGGAAAAGGACTCTAGTTTATTGGTTGTTTTTTGTTTTCATTAGCTGCCCATCAGATGGGCCCAGCATTTCTAAGGCAATGGTAACTTGGCTCTGTTCCTGAGCCGTCATTCCCCATCAGCACCTGTTTCCACCTAGCCTCTTCGTTTCAGCCGATACCCCATGTGTCCTGACCTGGGTTTGTGGCTGTTCTCCCAATCCCAACTTTAAGCATTTTTTTTTTTGCTTATATAAGGAGTATTCACTTTTGTAAAAAGTACTAGTTAGGTACTGTAAGTAGGCCGAACAACTTGAGCTTTCTCTTTCTCCCTGTGGGAGCTCAAGGCCCAGGCCCTTCTCTCAGTGTGGCTGCTGCTGAGGGATGAGGGGGGTTGGTATGCCATGCCTTCCTGATGGCACCTGGGAGTGGCATGCTCTGCTGTGCTCATTTCTGGCTGAGACCTTCAGAGTAGCCGTTGCCCCCTTCCTCAGCTTCCTTAGTGATGAAGCTGCCTAAGATGCAAGTTCAGGGATGTAGCAGGGGCTTAATTTTCACCACTTATATTACTTCCACCTGTGTGGGTACACCAGAAAGCCTTTTGGGACCCAAAATTGTCCGGGGGAAAGGGTTCTCACTGGGATCTCACACAGCTGGCACCTTGTTCACACATGGTTCTGCCCCTCACCTTTCAGCCTTCACGCTCTCCTTATTAGGGCCTCCGCCCTGGAGTGCATGCATTTCTGCTAAGGGAGTGAGCAGGGGAGACCCAGTTCCTTTCCCCTTGCTTGCCTTCCATGGCCAATGCACACTGCCTCCAGCATGCTGCCTGTTTCTTCCCACCCAAATGACCTCAGAACCTTTCACTCTTGAGGGTGGATGAGCCTCCCTTGGGATAACGTTCCCTTAGCTCTTCTCAGGCCAGAGCAAAGGAAGCTGCCCTTGCCAGGCACACTCCAGTACTTGCAGTCCGTGTGCATTAACAGACCTGGTCACTCCCGCTGGACACCGCAATGAGGCTCATGGCTCCTATAGTGAGTGGTCCTAGAAGACCCTTCGCACTCCCCTTTACCTTCTTGCTGTAGATTATTCCAGCCGGTTACTGAGCTGACTGGGCTTCGTGAAAGCTGAGGGAGCTTAGACCAGGGATAATACGTAGTCATTTGCCTCCTGTGCTTACCTTTCTGCAAGTCTGACAAGAGTAGACACTTCCCCACTCCCTTTCTGTTTGGGCAGGAGGCTGCTCTGCAGAGAGCTTTTCCACCCAAACACTTTCCTCCTGAAGGACCTGCCCATAGGCCGTCACTGTATCACTCTCTAGCACGCATGCTGTGATTCTTGGAAGGAATCTTGTGAAGGGTGCAGATTCTTTTTCAGGCTGTGCCCCTGGGGCAGTTGGCTTGAGCCTTCCTGCCTCAGGCACTCTCTCACAGTGTGACTAGGAAATAGGACAGAGCGTGGATGTGGGCAGGGAAGTGCTTAGGATGATGTGACCAAAAAAATGGCCCAGTGACCCAGGACCTGGGTAGCTTTGGTAGCTTCCTTCCTTAATGTCGTGATGAAGATCCTGCTGATTGTCAGATGGTGCTGTGTTAACACCACAGCGGGCAAGTGCTTTACCTGTGTCTCCCTCATTCTTCAGCATAGTGAGGAAGCCTTCAAGCACCAAGAATTTGAGTGTGCAGAGGCCTGTCTAAACACATAATTCTCATTTCACTACCTACTTAAAAGGACTAGCTAATAGTTGAGAACATCCTACATGCTAGACCCTTTTGGAGAAGAATCATGCTGCTAATTCATTCAGTTCTCAGCTGTTCCTCTTTCTTCAGGTCCAGGGCCCTGAGGTCCAGCGAGCTTCAACAACTTGCTCTGGCACACATGTACATGCATGCTCATACACAGCTGGGGTTGGAGCCCAAAGGTCGAGGATCCCTGACTTAACCATGGCATAACACTCTTGAAAACGAAGCCTGTCATCCTTTAAAGTTGATCCTTTCATTTAATAAACACTAGCACAAAAAACCTGAATTCTTTTTTCTCGTATCTCTTATGAAAATATCTAGAATTGCAAATCTGCAGAGATTTTTAGAAAACCATTCTGTTCTGCATTTATGAGTTCTAGATAATACAGCAGTCACAATAAATACGTGTTGTCATATTTTTGTCAGTATGGCAAGTGAGAGTGAATCTGTCTCAGCCTTGAATTATTTTATTACCACTTTTATTGCTGCATTAATCACCAAACATACTGAGAGGGATTAATGACGTTAGTTGTGTTCAGCAGCTGCATTAAATGAAAGTGCTGATCCTGACACTGTGCTGACTTCACCAGAGCAGAGCTTCTTAGACATCACCTTGACCTTTGGTACTGCTTCTCCATAGGGAGTTGCTCAGCCCCTTTTGCTGGCTGCCACTTTATAGAACACATCTGTCTGCACACTCACTGTGGCCTATAAAGTGTCAGTGTCCAAGTGACATGTCAAAGTTTCATTTCTGCCAAGTTGAAATGATTCAGAGATTTTTTTTTTTTTTTGAGGTAGGGTCTCACTCTAGTTCAGGCTGACCTGGAATTCACTCTGTGGCCCCAGGCTGGCCTTAACTTCACAGAAATCCTCCTACCTCAGCCTCCCGGGTACTGGGATTAAAGGTGTGCACCACCATGCCCTGCTACAGAGATCATTTTTTAAATGAGTGTCTGTATTAGTTTGTTAAGACTGCCTGACAGAATAACAGAATGCCACAATTGGGTAGCTTTAACAACAGGCATTTCTCATGGTTCTGAAGGCTGGACGTCCGAGATCAGGTATTGGCAGGTCTGCTTTATCCTGAGACCTTTCCCTTCCTCACAGGCAGCCTCCTCAGTGTGGCTTACATGGCCTCTCCATGCATGCACACTCCAATGGTTCCCCATCACATAAGGACACCAGTGCTGTTGCATTATAACACACCCAATTTTAACTTCTTTCGTTAATGGTTCACTTTCCAAATACAGTCCCAAGCTAACATTAAAGGTGCTATGAAATCAACCCATGGGTTGGGGGTTCTAACAGTCTCATCACTTACTGACGGGCACGAGGTAGAGACAGGAGGAGGAGAGAACCATTTTAACAACCAGTTAATGGGTAGTTCTGTGCTGTTTTGTTCAAGTGTCCATAATTCTTAGGCCTACTCTTCAAGAGTAAATCACTTGACATACCGCAGAACGTTAATTTAATCTCCATTTCTCGGTGGTGGCAGACTGCGTAAACAAAACTCTAGTATGTTGTTTGTTTCATTCTGCACTCAATGTGAGGATATTCCATAGGGACCAAGAATAAATAAAGTTTCTGAAATTCAGATGGTGTGAGACTTGGACCAAAGTATAGGGGAATAGGACCCCTTCTCCCCAGACTCCAGACCTCAGTAGGGTGGCAAGAAGGAAAACTGTGCTAGTCTTGGCTCTAAGTGGGTCAAAAGCCTCTGAGAATTTGTAAACCTATGTAGGCTCCCAGTGACTACCAACCCTAAAGCTAAAAATGCTAAAACACCTGAAACCTATAGGAATGTTTGATCTTGGCTGAACAGAACAAGGGATTGTTCTCTTTGTCTATATCTAAAATGGACTCTTGTTGGCTAAGAGCCACAATGGTCTTGGCATACAACAAGCCACCTAATAAATCACTTAGTTTCAGCCTATTTATCTCAGCCAAGATCAAACATTCTGTGGGAACTTTAATATAGATGCAGCTTCTTCAAAGACGTTGAACTCTATGTCACCAGGTTTTGTTCATGGAACACTCTGGTACTTAAGAGTACTAGTCAGATACATTTGGGGGAGACTGCATGTTCCATGCTCCTCAAATAGAGCTTCACAGTGTGGGTTAGTACTCTAAAGACTCACAAAAATCTCTCAAACCCATTTGATTTTGTCCACCCTGGCATTTCCGGTACTCATTTTCTTCCTAGGATTTTCATATCCAACCCCTCCTTGAAAAGTAGTATAATCATATTTTAGCCAGTTGGCCAACATAAATCAGACTGCAGGGAGATACCGCTTCATACCTGTAAGGATGGAAGAAGAGAGGCAAGAACATGTGTGTGCTCACGTACAGACATTGGAGCCCTTCTAGCTGGGAAGACGGCTCCAGTTAAAGGTACTAGCTGGCTAGCCCAGTATCAAATCCCCAGCATCTGTGTGAACCCAGACACAAAGTAATGACTGAATGTGGTAAGAGACCATGGTGCACAAACGTACACACACAGGCCATGTGCACATGAATAAATAACTTTTAAAAAAAGAAATTAGAGCCTTCTTCCTGGTAGGAAGTAAAAAAAATACTCTGGCTTTGTAAAGTAGTCTAGTGATTCCTCAATAGGATAAATTAGAGTTATTATGTGATGTCATTCTACTCCTAGGTATATACCCATATATATATATATATATATATATATATATATATATATATATATATATATATATATATATATAAAA
>PVHP010002021.1:0-73661 GCA_004024765.1 Zapus hudsonius | reverse complement strand
TCCTATCTGTGCTATAGCACAGATGAACTATAAAAACAGCACCCAAAGAGAGCACATCCTCACCATCCATTTAATAATTCCTTTTCTGCCCCAAATGCCCAGAATAGGCAAATCTAGAAGGCTGGTTGCCAGGAGGTCTAGCCATGGAGTGACTTCCTGGGCGTGGCTTCTGCTTGGAGTGCAGCGATGATGACTCAATAGCATTGTATTGTGCAGCCTAAATGGTGCATCCCAGGGTACCTGAACTATATCTAATGCTACTTAAAAAAATAACATCTACCAATGATAAGGTTTCACAATGTGAATTGGGAAGGATTACTCTGAGCATCTGTGCTGCCCCTGACAGGACACCGAGGCTGGCATAGCAGATGTCCTGCATTATCTATGGCCATGTAACTTGAGGGAGTAAAGATAACTGGACGTGGCTTCCGTACAAGCCCTAAGCAGCTGCTGCTCTGGGATGTGGCACTTGGTCCGGGTGCTCTGCTGTTCTTGGGAAATACTTGCAAGGTGAGGAGTCAGAAAGGAATAACGGAGCCTGAGGAGATGCCACAGGATCTGGAGTAAGCACTGAGTGCTGTGCCACGGTGACTCCAGACCACACTATTGTCCTGGTTCATGACTGTCACTGTCAGATTCTCCAGACCAGCTGGTGGCCGTTCAGTCACTATGAACCTTCTAGTGGGTCTTTGATCATAGGTAGACCCACCTCTGCCCAAAGCTCACCACCTTTGTTTCCGTTTCAGTGAAAGCTGGTGGGATGCGCATTGTCCAGAAACACCCCCATGCTGGAGATGCAAAGGAAGAGAAGGACAAGGATGACCAGGAGTGTGAGAGCACCAGGTGGGAGAAGTCTGGCAGGGCCTGAGCAGACTGCCAACACCCATCGTTTGGTTAAATGTTAATCTTTGTTCTTTGCTCTGTGTTCTGATAACTCCCGGGTGTCTGTTTCCTTCCATGTTGTGTACTTTTCCTTTGCCCTATGTGAGAGTGTTTTGTGCCAGGCAGGAGAGAGACAGCACATCTGAAGTGTACCTTCTTGCCCACTCCCCCCCTACACCCTGTGTCTTGATTCAGTCAAGGCTATTTTCCTCCTAGGTGCTAGGGGGTCTGTGCTGAGCAGGAGCACAGGCCGTCCCATGGAGTAGCTTACTGTAGTCCCAGGTCTCTGGTGGACACACAACTGTCCTCCCCCTCCCCCAGTAGTCTATAGACTGCCAGAATGGAGTCAATATGTGAATTCTAGCACCTGTCTATCCTTCACACTCCAGAGAAGTGTGTACTGCCCATCTGTCTGTGGGCAGTAGCTCTCCACTAGAATTACAACTCTGAGATCACCACACTAGTTGAACCTTGACCATCTACACAGTCAGGGCAGAGAGGTTCTTGGAGGGTCTGGCTTTTTTTTTTTTTTTTTTTTTTTTTTTTTTTTTTTTTTTTTTTTTTTTTTTTTTTTTTTTTTTTTTTACTGTAGAATAAAGAACTTTTGAAGTAAGAAATGTTTGTAAGCAATTCCAGAAACAGCAAGGTTATCCTTGGAAGTGACCAGATGAGTCCTTAATTAAGTGACGTCCCTGCCCCAGCCCACCAAATCCTTGACCCTCTCTGTTCCTCCAAGGTTCTGATTTCACAGTCGAGTTCAAGGAACTCATCTTTCATAGTGAGTGACCTTGTCATACACACATACACCTGTACCTCTATGAATATGTCCACATGGAAGAGCAGCAGCAGCAAGTTCTCTGCTCTCAACTTGTCTCCAGACAAAGTCTCAGCTAGAGTAGGAAAGAAAAGAGCAAGAAGCGAATTGGGGAGGGGAGGGCAGCGGGGAATTGTTTGCCCACTAAATATTGTAACTCATTATGGACAATAAAAAAAGGAGGTGTGGATAGAAGTGGTCCGAGACTGCTTTCACTTATCTCGCCCCAGCAGTCTGAGTAGGAGTTGCCTGTTGCCTGAGTGTCACGAGAGGAAGCAGCCTCACAGAGGCCCACATTGCTCCCTCCCAGCTGATGCAGCTCTGGTGGGGCCACAGCAGGCTACCCTTCCAGGAGCACACTGGAATGTGCTGGGTGTATTCATCCAAAATGTAGGAAATACTCCCATGTGGGGCTGTGTGTCAGTTCAGGTGAAGGCATTTGGAAGAGAGGATTCGAGTGTGCATGCCTGCAGTAGCTCCTGTATCTACCCCCGGGTGCCAACGCCCTGAGTCATGTCCAGCTGCTCTCCCCAAGGAGGTGGGAAGAGGACAAAGGATGAATCAGTCCTCGAAGAGAAGAAAAGGTTTGCTCTTCTGTGTGTGTCTGTGAAGTAGGGACAAGCAGGTATCTGACCTGTCTCATGCCACATCAAGACAGCTTGACTCTCCAGTACCTATATTTTAAGATTTTAGTCTTCACCACTGCTTCTCTAGTCGGGCATGGTAGTGCATGCCTTTAATCCCAGCACTCGGGAGGCAGAGGTAAGATCACCATGAGTTTGAGGCCAGCCTAGGACTGCAAAGTGAGTTCCAGGTCAGCTGGGCTAGAGTGAGAACCTGCCTTGAAAAAATTAAAAATCAAAACAGAAACAATTAAAAAAAAAGAACCCAGATTGTATCTCTACCTCTGTGGGGACAGGGGTGTTGGAACAAGCTGGCCGCACACATGAGCACAAGTTCATGTGCTTTTCTGTAGCCACGGCTCTAGTGTGTTCCTCGTGGGTGCGTTTGAGCTTGTCCTCTTGATGTTAGCTTGGCTCTTTACAAGTGAGGGTTAAGCGTTGTGACCAAATGGGAGAATCCTGTAGATACTCTTAAGCTATTGTCTTGCTAGTGCAAATCCCAGAGTCCTGCCTCAGGCCTGGTACCCTGTGTAACAGTTTACTTGCCACTACACTCTCCCCATTTCTCTATTGGATGGTTGGATAATCATAGTTAGTAGTCATTGCCACTTTATTTTTGAGGCAAGATTTTGCTCTGTAGCACAAGCTAGTGTCAAAAATCATAGTCCTCCTGCCTCTGACTCTTAGGTGCTGGGATTACAGGTGTGATCTGTAACACCCAGTTAATCACTGCTAATTCAAAGTACAAGGAGCCTTCCTGTTCTGGGCACTCTGCCCACCTTACTACATAAGATCCTCACTACTCCCTTTGGTATGTTTCTCCATCCAGAGTTGGTCATTGGTTGTTATCCCCATTCTGGATTCTTCCCTCATCCATGATTCAGAGAGTAAAATTGGTTTCCAAGGGCACATAACGGTTAAGTGGCAGAGCTCAGCCTCCATCTGTGTGTCTGGACAGCTGGGGTCCAGTTCTCTCCTGCGGCTTCTAGGCTGTGCCTACCATTTACGCTCCTGTTTTGAGTTAGAGCATGTACTTAGGGTTTCACATCAGGATATTATAAGTTGGCATTACTGTGTCCATTGTGTAAATGAAGAAAGCAAGACTTACAGCAGTTGTCCAGCCCAATGACGCTCAACCAGTCAGTGGCCTGGCCAGGATTCAACCCTGAGTTTGTGTTAATTTAGAAACCCAAGCCTCTAATTAGTTGGAGAAGTCTCTGACCAACATGGACATATCTGGATCCTTTCTGTACACAAATTACTGATTCTCAGGTTGCCATAACATGGTCTGGGTTTCTCAAACCCAGCCTACTTTTGTGCCACCTCCCCATGAAGAAATAGTCAAAGGACTAGTTTGCAGCAGGATTTTGGCTAGAGACCCTACTGGCTGTCTTCACTTTAGAAATAATCAGTCTGTCTTATTTGTAGAATTCAGAGAACATGCAACTATGCTATTGGAAATGTCACTTGACATGCAATTTGACCAATCATATTATCAAAATCCTAAGGTTTTATGTTTTTGCGTGTTTAAGACACTTGAAGTTTACCAACTCACTTCTGATGCCTTCCTTCTTCATTCATTGAAAGGGGCACTGATTACAGGGAAAATGAACTCCAGAGCCTCAGAGAGCTGCTTATGTGACCAGATGACACCCCACAGCCTTCACTCCCAGCTACTTTCTTTGCAAATGTTCATAAGACTTATTGTCTTCAATCTTGTAATTTTCCAGAGACTTAAAAACAATTTCCTGTATTTTCAAGTTGTTTTGAGATGTTATGTTTAAAAATAAAAATATATAAGAAATGTGGAAATACTGCCCAAGAATTTAAAACAGGCTGAGTGTACTAGCCCATGGAAGAGAAATCAGCTCCAGTTGACAGTCTCCTGAGTGGCTGCTAGATTCCACCTCAGAAAAGACCCAATTGAAGGCAAGGATTTTCCTCAGCCTTCTGTTGCGTGTAATAAAATGATATAGTCAGTTTCATTCATATTAAAGAAGAAATTGCAGGCAGGAAATGGAATTCTAGACTCAGGACTCCATAAGAAAACAGTTTCATGTTCAGCATTTCCTGGGCACCTACCATGAACAAGGCTTAGTGCAGATATTAAAAGTGACAGACAGAAGGGTGAACCAGAAATGCTGCCTTTGGTGACCAGCAGGGCTGGTGGGCGAAGGATTGCAAGGAGGAGGACACGGAAAGCTTGGCTTCTGTATCTCTCCACCTAGAACCACGGTCTGTTCCACTCCAGAGAAATGAACCACAGCAAGCAGGATGTGGGAAGGGCCCACCTTGCACGCACATAGTAGCAGATGAGCCCAACTATAACACAGCTGATTACTCAAACCACACAGGAGGGAATATGGAGTTACCTAAGGGACGTTGGGAAATAATTGAAAACTGTAAGGATAAAGACAAAAATATACTTAAATATTATAGTTAATAGATTTTTTTATGAAGAGGGTAGTGTGATGGTTAAGTTTTGTTGTCAATTTGACATTTTAGTAATCTTTGGTGGGTCTCTGAGGATGTTCACAGGAAGGCAGCCCTCTCAGTAGGGGGCAGGATTGTGGAAGCTCAGGGGAGCTAGAGTCAAATATCCTTTCCTGGGAGGTTTGTGCAGGAAAGAAATTCCAGAGACTAGGTTGTCAGCAAGTCTGGGAAAGGGTTGCAAGACCACTCCCTAAGGCTATATAAAGGGGGAGAAAAATCTCCTCCTCCTGCCTGTTTTGTTAGTGTGCATATGGTGTTGGGGATGTGTTTCTCCCTTTTTTTGGACCTGTGAATGGGGAGCAGCCTCTTTTACCATTATGGAACGTCCCCTGGATCTGTAGCTTCAACAGATTTATTCATTTATTTTTTTATGTGGATGCTGAGGATTGAACTCAGATCCTCTTGCTTGTGCAGCAAATGCTCTTACCCACTGAGCCACCTATCAGCCCCACTTCATTGTATTTAAACACTTTCAAATATTTTAAATATTTTATTTATTTGAGAGAGAGAGAAAGACAGAGAGAGTGAGTGGGGGGGAAGAGAGTAAGAAACAGAGAGAGAGATAGAGAAAGTAGGCACACCAGGGCCTCCAGCCAGTGCAAATGAACTCCAGATGCATGCACCACTTTGTGTATCTGGCTTTACCTGGGTTCTGGGGAATCGAACTCTGGTCCTTAGGGCTTTGCAAGCAAGTGCCTTAACCACTGAGCAATCTCACCAGGCCCCACTTTATTTTTTGATATAGGGTCAGTATACCCAGGGGACTCTCCTGCCTCTATCTCCCAGCATTGGTATTGCAGGCACATTTCACATCTGGGCTTTTTACATGGGTGCCTGAGATCCAAACTTAGGTCTTCATGCTTATGTGGCAGCTACTTTATCATCTAGATCTTCTCCCCAGCCCACTTCAAGTTCTTTTAAACCCTTTTTTGAAATGTGTTTATAACTACAGGGAAATTGGAAACAAGTACCCCCACGATCCCATGGGCCATGCCTGGTGAAGCTTCACCTCCTCTGCTCCCTTTTCATTCCTCACCCATTGGATTCTTCTCTGTGGAAGCTTTTCTCTGAACCATGTGAGAATGAGCGTTTAAGCTGTTTGCTCTTGAATGCTTCAGTTGTGTAATAAAAACAAGGACTAGCAAGTATCACATCAGGAAGCTCACCTTAGTAATGCTTTTGTTTAAACTTTAGACTTTACTCAAATGTGAACCTTTGTCTCAGGATTCAGCCTAGAAGGATAATGTCATTAGTTATATCTCTCTGAGCATTTTTGATCTAGAACAACTCTCCAGCCTTCTTTTTAGTCTTTCATGACCTGTTTGAATAGTACGGGTCATTTATTTTATAGACTGTCCTTCATCTTGACTTTTCTGCTTCCCCATGACTGGGTCAGGCCATGGGAGACATGGATACCAAAGAAGTGACAAATTGTTCTCCCAGGTGCATTAAATCAGACAGTACATGATGTCTCCTTGTGACTGGTATGTCAGGGTGGATAGCCTGATCAGGATGGTGTCTGCCAAGTTCCTGTTCTGTAAAGTACTATTTTGTAATTTTTGTTTTGTTTTGTTTTGTTTTGTGTTTTGCAATGCTAGGATAGAATCCAAGTAGGGAGGGCCTCATACATGCCAGGTAAGCACTCTACCTCTGAGGTATAGTGCCAACCCATACTTACCCTTTGTAAGTAGCGGGTGCAGGGAGATGCTGGTTCTCTTCAGTCTGTCACCTGTGACTTGCTTTCACATTTCCTGAAGCAGCTGTTCCTGTAGGCTCAGTGCATTCCTGTCCTAGGACTGCCTTAATAAGGCACTATGCACCGGGCCACTTATAGTAACAGAAGTGTCTCACAGTTCTTGCCACTGGAAGTGTGAGGTGTCAGTAGGGTAGAATCCATCGAGGACCACCAGGGACTCTTCTATGCCTTACCCTGGCTGCTAGTGATTCCTAGGGATTTCTCCCCACATGAAGGGGGCACTGACAGACCAAAAAATTCCTTCCCAGTCCATTTCAGTGATGAATTTCTGGGGTTACTTATAGGAAGTGGATGACACATGGGTAGCTCCAGCACTGCAGGTTCCCTGGGTGACTTAAGGGCAGTTGCACCACCGAGAAGGCCCCACTCTTAGTAGTTGTGCACCTCTTACAGTCTTGAGGAGGGAAAGGGCCTTGTGAGGGCCTTCGAAGTCTTCTGGGAGCTCCCTCCTCCCTCCTCAAGGGACGATTAACAGACCTGCTCTCGTAAGGATCTGGTGGAGGTGGTCACAGCTGCTCTGTTACCCACGTTCATGTGAGCAACACTAATTCACCTCACCAGGTCAAAGAAAAGTGAGGTGGGCATGAGAATAGGACTGAGAGGAAGAAAGGGCTTCCGTGGGAATGGGAAGGGTAGAGAAAGGGTAGTGAGGGGATGAAGATGATCAGAATACATAGATATGTATGTACATGTCTAAAATTGTCAAAGATATATGAATTAATTAAATAACAAGAGTGATGGTCCTGTCCACCCCAGGGGAACAGTTCCAGAGCAGTTGAACTCTGGTGTTCCTTGACTTGGAGATGCATGTCCTGAATCCTCCACCTTTACCTTGTGTTCTCGAGTTCCTTTCATCACCTTTCCTTTCTCTTATTCAGATTTCTCCTTTTTATGGAATTAGGGCTTACCCTGGCAACTTCCTTTTCACTATCTTGGCAATACCCTGTTTGAAAATAAGATTACGTTTTAAGAAGCTGATGGTTTAGGATTTCAACAAATCCTTTATGGATGGAAGTCACAAATGGACCCATAGCAGATGCTAAATTGTGTTTCGTGGCGGTTTTGAATGGCTCTCAGCGAAGTGAATTGTTAGACAGGAAATGGGGAACTAAGAACTAAAGCTGGCACAGCTGTGTGCCTGCTTAGATCTCAGTTTTATCTTCGAGCTGTGATCTGCATGTTTAAACTTTACTGACTCCATGTGGTGAACCAATGTGAGCATCACCAATAAGATTCAGGCCAAGTCATCAGTTGCCTGTTGATAGTATGTCCTTTTCTCCATGACATGAGGGAGATGTGGGTGACCAGGAATACTGCAAGCTCAGTGTTGTTTTGCCCACCAAGAGCTGACCAGGTGCTGACTTGCCACAGGCCACAGAGCCCAGTGTCACACCAAAGACACAGGCTCAGGACCTTGTGTGACATAGAGTTGCTTTATAAAGGGCTGATGGTTGTCACCTGCTTGTTGGTTGAGATGCCTGCAGAAAGAAGCTGACTACAGGCGCCCAAGACCCTCAGAACAAAATGCCTTTGCAACGTGATTCCAAGGCAGTATAAACTAGTAAAGAGCAGCCATGTGTGCCCTGCTAAGGAGCATGGGAGACTAGCTACCAGTCAGAGCTTCCTGTCACTGTTGCCTGGTTGGGATTTGTTGACCAGAGTTCCAAATAGGCAGCAGAGTTGGGGCTGGTGATGTGTTATGATGTGCACACCAGCAAGGGGAAGGTGGTAGTCATCATTTAGCCTATGGCCACTCAGAAGGTTGGTAGAGCCAGCACAGGGCCCACCTCCCTAGCCAGTAAGGAGCATCAGCTGCACATGTAGTGCCTGTCAGGTGTCATCTACCAGAGGACAGGAAGGAGATGCAGTGTGGTGCCCATCCACCTTATAACCACAGTCTGCCCTGTGAGATCTCCAAAGGCACAGACACTGTCATGACCACCTGGGCACAACTACAGGTTGGCTTCCTCTCCTCAGCAGTAGCAGTACCTTGGCTGTGGTAACAGTCTTCCACAGACTGAGTGGGTTAAATCATAGCTTTGTGTTCTCACCAACCTGGAAGCCAGTAACTCAAATTGAAAGTGATGACCAGGCATATGTCTTTCAAATGGTACCGGGGAGCCATCTGTCCAGGAGACTCTTGGCATGTAACATTCTGCCTGTCTAAATTCCTTTTTTTTTTTAGGATAGTGGTCTAGAAAGAGTAGCTTCCCCCCCACACTTCCTAGTCTTTCATATTAACTAATTACATCTGCAGTGACCTTGTTTCCAAGTAAGGCCACATCTTGTAGTCCTGGGGAAATAGGACTTTAACGTATGTTCTTTGGGAGGACACATTTCACCCCACATAGACATTCCCACTCTCTAGGCATTGGTTGGCCTTACCCAGTCCACTAACATCCCAAAGGTATGGCAGTGCAGTACTTACCTGTGAGGTTCT
This sequence comes from Zapus hudsonius, assembly GCA_004024765.1. Classification (NCBI taxonomy): domain Eukaryota; kingdom Metazoa; phylum Chordata; class Mammalia; order Rodentia; family Dipodidae; genus Zapus; species Zapus hudsonius. The sequence goes on along the minus strand of PVHP010002021.1, from coordinate 64,653 downwards.
GGGTCCCTGGTGTTTGCTGTTGTCCAGGTTGAGTACTGCAGCAGCCTGCCATCCAAACCAGTGACTCTTGGGTCAGGGCACTGGCCTCAAAATTTGGTTTTATACCATTTAAAAGACTATTTGCTGCATTCATTCTCAATATATGCATGTTCTTTTTTGTTTGTTTGATTGAATGACTGTAACCTAGGCTGCTCTCAAACTTGAGATCCTCCCATCTCAGCTTCCTGAGTGGGAATATTATTGACATGTACCAACACCTGGCTCATAGACTACCATTTCATACACTATAACATGGATAGCAACCAATGAGACAAAGGTGAAAGCAACAATATCTTAAATTTTGCTAATCACTGCAACTTCATGTCTGAAGGTCCACATAACCTTGAGGTAAGTTTCTCATTAATGATTCAGAATTGGAGTCTAAGTCTCTAATGACCTTTTTTAGTAATTTCAGGTTTTGGGAGAAGGTTCTTCCTGTCACCTTTGATTGAACCGTTGGTGTTTATAATGTTGTTAATGAGCAGAAGTGTGAGCACTTCGATTTCTTCCTTTTCACTTGAGTGTGCATTTGATTTACACCACACTGGGCATGATTTTCTGTTATCTAATATATAATGGCATATGCCATATTCATTATCATACATAATGTTTATAATATGTATTATTCATAATATATAATAGCTACATAGAAACAGGACATCTTTGTTGAGCTTATTGCAATAAAATTATTTTTAATTTAGTATCTTCATAAGCCACTTGTCCATTTTGAAAAAAAATAGTTTGAAATCATTATAACACATTTGAGCACAGCTTCAGGCATTTGGATCTATCGAGGATAAATTGAGAAAATTTACCTGGTTACCTCTTCCACCACACACAGTTGTATATGTGTATTGTTGCAAGATGCTGTGGAAGCAAGTGGAGAAACATGAGTCTGTGGGGGTGGGGAAGTAGGTGTGACCCCATCTGCCTCCTTGGGGTCCTCAAGTTGTGAGGCCGAGTAAGGGACAGCCTGCCTACAGGCAGGTGAGAGAGTACACATGGTTAACCATGGTAGACTTAAGTACTTTTTTTTTAAATATATATTTATTGTCCATAATGAGTTACATTATTTAGTGGGCAAACAATGTGTTGTTATCCCGAATTCCCCAATTCCCCCCCTCCCCATCCCGGATCAGTTGGATATCCTCCTCCGTGGGCTGTCTGTATTAGTCCTTGTGGCAAGGGATCCTGAATATCCTAGTACTCAGCCCGGTCTTCCTGGCCCAAGTGTGTTGTTACTGATGGGTGCCATGCCTCCGGACAGTCTCCCCCACCACGGCTCTCACAATCTTTCCGCCCCCTCTTCCGCTCAGTTCCTTGAGTAGTGGTGGGTGAGTATTAAGGCTGCTTTAATGTTGCGAGCTTAGGGGGTGGGTCCTTGTGTCGAAAATCCTTGGTTTCTGTCTCAATGGCCTATCCTGTGTTGATTGAATGGCTGTGGTTATAGGTCCCTTGTTCATCTGTCATTGTCTGCTGGGTTCCCTATGGATCCTCCCCGATATGACTGTGGTGGCTCCTCTCTTGCCAGGATCTCAGCCATCGGCCTATGGTTGGTTGGTAGGGTTAGATGGGCCACAGCTCTCTCGTTGCATCCTGAAAAACACAAACACATTTGGCTTATCCTGAGTTGGTTGAATGGCTGTGGCTACGGGTCCCTTGTTCATCCCGTCCTTCTCTGCAGGGTTCCATATGGATCCTCCACAATATGACTGTGGTGGCTCATCTCTTGCCATGGTCTCATCTTTTGGCCTGCTGTCGGATGGTAGGGTTATATGGGCCACATCTCACTCGCTATATTCTGAAAAATACAAATAATCTCCATTGGAGAGTTAGAACAGTATAGGTTAACAAATATAGACCATTCTGGATTGCCTAGTTTCTATTTTTAGTAGCCTCCCTGTCAGACGTTTTCATAGTGCATCTTTTCTTGGGAGCCCAAGAGTATGGGATCTGGTGCATATTGCCCTAAATCCCCATTTCCAATCAAGGGTTCCCCCTCACTGAATGGAATATTTGGCCGAATTTAATGGCTGTTGATTGACTCCCCCAGGCCCAGGCTCCTTCATTGCATAATTGCTCCTTTCTTGGTTTGCTGTTCTCTCCCAGTAGGAACTGTATCCAGCCTATTCATGGCCGCAGACTATGTTTCATGCCAATGGTCTGTTTACTCCAGTTATCGCCAATCAGCTTCCCCTGGCATCTTGTGCATTGCCCTCCAGCCCTTCACTAACTGCCATCTGGGAGTTGGTTACCATTCCAGACCTCACTGGGACTCTCGATGAAGATGTTAGTTTCTTTGCCTAGGGAAAAGGAAATGTAAATGGATGGATCTTCATGTTTGTCTCATTGTTGTGAAGAAACTATAGCCTTTGTAAACACAAGGGACCTTCTCCATCAATGATTGGTTTATAGCTCCAATACCAGTTTTATTGTAGTGCATAGCAGAGGTTAAACATTTCTTCCAAAACCAGTGGGGTGTATATTTTAGCATGATCAGTAAAGTTGTAACTATATGCATTTCAGAAGTATTGGGCAGAATTGCCCTGTGAACACATTGTGTGATATGTGTGGCACAGACGTTTTGTGCCCTAGAAGTCACGGACATCAGCATTATTTCTCCTGATCCAAACTGATTCTCCTCTTGCTTTGTGGGCAAGAGGAAGGCTTGAGGCTGGCAGGTAGCAAGCGAGGCCTCCACAGTGCCAGTGCCCCATATGATATAGGATCCTGGCTGGATGCTTTGGTTCTGGGGATGACACAGGAAGCAAAGATGGGCTTTGAGATCAACAATGGCAGACATGGGAACCGAGAGTCGAGTCGTGTGTCTTCTTCTCACCTGCTGGCCCCAGGAGAGAGCTCCTTATCTGGTAGGAGGGAGGGAAGAAGGAAGTGAGGCTGTAGCTGTCCCAGATCATGCTCTGAGCATGCATACTGTGGTCGGCCTGTCTGCTCTTGTACATGGCAACTCCAAAGGTTGCCGTGTGTACCAGGAGTGTTTCTTACCATGAATGTGTGGGCCAAGTTTAAAGCCACTTGCTAATGGTCAGATCTATAGAATGAACTGTGCATTAATAACTACATAGAAAGAAGAGTCCTTTGTTGGGTTTATTGTATTAAAATTACTTTATCTGAAGCTTTTTTCTTTACCTGAAACTCTTAACCCTTTTTTATTTTTTAACTTCTTGGACAACTTCCATACAGACATATACTATCATCATGATCCCTCCCTTCCCCCACCCTTATCCCCCTCCACTGAGTCTTTCAGACATCTCAGCAGGACATTTGCTTGAGTTTTGCTTGTCTATGTCCCCTGAGGCAGGCATAGCTATTAAAGTTGAAGTACTATGGAGTACTGAGGGTAGTGCCATATTCAGAAGGTTCCCATGGGGGTCCAAAGCTTCAGAGGTGGATACAGTCTGCAAGGTCCTCTAATCCAGGACTCCAGAAGAATAAAATGCCAGATTCAGCTAAAAAACCCAGAGGAACTAAATCCCAAATCAAAATGGCTACTAGCTAAGGGATCCACAAAGTTAGGAAGAAGCCCTGGGTGGTTATATATATATATATATATATATATATATAAACAGTACAAGAGATACTTGTGCTCCTGTGTTCATAGAAATGCTATTCACAATAGCCAAAGTAGAAGCTACTCAGTGTCTCTTAGCTGGTAATGTATAAACAAAATGTGGTATATAGACTGTAACCCTGTTTCCCGTTGTAGCATGGGTAAGCCTTGAGGACAGTGTACTAAGTCCAGCCACCACAGGACAGCTCCTGTACAATTCTGTTGCTATGCGGTATCTGAAGTCACACTTACAGATAGAGAAAGTAGAGTGAAGTTGTGGTGGAAGAAAGGCAGCATTGGTGTTTAACATGTACAGTATCAGATGTTCAGAGTGGAAAAGGTCCAGAGATCTGTATCACAGCAACATAAATATACTGAGCACTACTGAATTGCATACTTAAAAATGGTGAAGGTGATAAGGGTCTCTTGTGTGTGTGTGTGTGTGTGTGTGTGTGTGTGTGTGTGTGTGTGTGTGTGTGTACTATTATAAAAATAGGGTTTAAACAAAAGACAACAAAGAATCCCCTGCTTGGTGGCAAATGGTTTCTCAAAAAGCTAAACAGCATTAACATATGACCCAACAATTCTTATCCCAGGTATTTACTCAAAAAGATTACACGCAAATGATCAAACAGAAACTTGTCTGAATGAAAACAAGCAAATATCCATCAGCCGATGAGTATGTAAACAGTCTGGTCTGTCTGTATGGTAGAATGTCATTCAGCCATGAAAGTGAGTGACAGCCCTATCATGGGAAAACATACTAAGTAAAGGAAAACATACCAATGGACACAGATCCTATAATAGCTCTTATATGTAATGTTCACAGGAAGCAAATGTATAGAGACAGCAGATCACCAGCCATGAGTGTCTGGGGAAACAAAGGCCCGTGTGGAGTGCTGGCTTCATGAGTTTGTGTTACTCTTGAGGATGATGTTTAGCTGAGCCATTCATCAGAAAGTAGAACAAGAACCCTGGAGCTCAGGATCCTGCCCAGAGAACCTGGCAGCATCAGCTCAGAATCCAGGGCCAGGGTTTGGGGAGCACCTGGCACCCTTCCAGTGCTTAAAAACCCTTCCAGAATTATAGCTCCTCTTAAAGTTACACATGGTTCCCACGTGTTTGTGTGAGAGGTCAGAAACAGGCCTCAATAGTGGCCAGACGTGGAGAATGCAAACAAAATTTGAGGGGTTTTGTATAGGGCCAAACCTTAAAGCTTAGACTCTACCTTTAGAGCTAGCCACAAATCACTGATGAAGTTGTTAGAATTTCCCAGTCCCCATTGTTTATTTAATATGGATGGGACAAGTTTTGGCACCCCGTTAGCTTTTCAACAGCAATCTTCAGCCATGCTTAGGGTCTACAATCTAAGAAGTCCCCTCTGATATTTTGTCCCAGCCATGAAACATAGCTGATACAGCAGCCATGATTGATAAAGTCCAAGACTGTCAAAACAAGTGGGTAAAACAAATCAGATTATCAAATTCCAGGTAGACTAAAAAGAAAAAAACTAAATATTTATAAATGTTAGTAAGCAATTACAAAACTAAAAATATACTTTCTCTAGCATCAAAAGCATAAATTACCTAGATACTCTATTTTCTGTTGATTCTATTTTGATTGGTTATCTCAGTATCTATACAGAAATAGATTGTCTACAAATTGAGAACACCCATTTCTTCCCTCAAACTTTGCTTTCCTTCTGGTTTCCCAGATTCCTTGTAACACTCTTGGTTCTAAGTTATCCATGCCATAACTTTCTCTTTTGTCCCCCACAAAGAGCATGTCAGCAGAAAGCTGGCATCCCACACCCAGAACAAAGGTCACGGCTCCATCCCACATGCTTCCTGTCTGGTGGCTCTGCTGTCTGAACATGGGAGCTCAGCAGCCTGGGAATGCTAACCGGACAGCCTTTCCTTCCCATCTCCTTTCGGTGGGGTGATGGACCAAGGCTTCCAGCAGGCACCTGGGGCTTCCTCTGCCATAACACTCAGACCCCATCATGGCCGATTCTTGGCCTGTACATCCCCTGGAGCAGCCACCGTCTTCTGCTGTTGCCTGCTGTCCTGACACTGGCATGTGGAATGTCAGCTTTCCATGGATATCTAATAATGTGAGTCCTCTGTGAAGACATGCCCAGCCGAGGTGAGGGTGCTGTGTGTGAAGGCTTATCTCCTCAAAGATGGTTCCAAAATAGAAGACCTCGTCTCCCATGCTGGCACAGCAGCTAGTGTCTGCCCTCAAGGTGAGGTGGGGAGAGAGATCACCAGACCCTGTATTTCAGAGGTCCTTTCTGGGGATGTTCCCCCCAGCTTGCACAGCAGTACATGAGGGAAGAGCCTCTCAAACTGTAAGGTACTTGTAGATCACCTGGGAACCTGGCCAATAGGCTGATGGGGGGACTGACTTTCTCCCTCCTCCCAGGGCACATGGTGCTGCTTGCTCCCACCACTAAGACACAGCCTCGGCACTGATGCACTCTGGAAGGAAGGACTTGCTCAGACCTTTTTACCCTTGCCCTTGAGTTGTTAAAGCTTTCTAATGGACCTCTGTCCAGAGGGGAAGAAGCAAGGCAGGACATTCCAGAACTGTCCATAGGGTAGCACTGAACATATTTTTCACAGAACCACAGTGTGTTTTGAAGAAGTTTGCTGTCCATCCTGTTATAATTTCATCACATCTTCCAGGCCTTAGAGAATGATGAGGAGATTGTCCCAGGTAGTAAGCAGTAGTTCAGCATGGAAAGTGTGGTGGTCAAAACTGCAGCATGCAGGTGATCTTCAGACCAGCTCTTTCTGGTTAGTTGCCTTGTCTTCACATCCCCCTGGGGAGCTGATGTGGGCCCATTCTATGGTAGAAAAGTGTAGCTGAGAAAAGCCCATGCCATCCAGACAGTAGTTGGCAGACAGACGACTTGGATCTGAGTGATCTGCCTGCAGAGCTGCTTCTCTCCATTCTGTGCACTTTCCCAGCACGTGAGGGGAATTACTGGGGAGAGCGCCTGCAGGTCTACCCGTGACTTTAAAATTCAGAATCACCTTGTCAGCAGTAGCATTGCATTCCTATTGCCAGTTTCCTTCCATTAGTGACCTTTGGAGAAGGAGTTTCTGTGATTTTCTGTCTACCCAGGCGTCGGCTCAGGCTTTGTGGTTTTAGGGCACCAGGGCGGGGTCTTGTGGCTCTGCAGTGGTGCAAGCCTCTGTGAAGGCACCGCCCTTCACGTCAGCCACTGTTCTGGGATGCTTACATCCCTGAGCCAGGAAAGCTAAGGTCCACATAGGAACCATCCAGCCCAGCATGCGGGACCCTGCGCCTCGAAACTAGAGATCTAGGATACACTTGGATTTCAGAAGCCACAGGCTGGAGGTCCGAGAAAGGAGATCAGGAGGGGAAAATACAGATAGGAGGAAGTGTGAGTCACAGTAAAAACCAGTGACTCACTCTTACCAAAGTTCATTATGATTGGAACAGGAAAAAAAACCTTGCCTGAAATGGGAAGGGTGAGGTTGGCTAGACCCAAACAATGACTGAAGAATGAAGAATTTGTTTCTCTTGGGCCAGAGGTTCCACATATGATTGTAGATGGAAAGGAGGCAGACCTTTCCAGCCCTGGCAGGCAGAATCTGTGGGGTATCAGATGGAGTAAGCTGGCTGGGAGAGAGACCAGAGACGTGCAGGTATTTTCAGGGCTCTGTCAGCAGCCATAGGTGTCACAACTCATCTGTAAGTAATGAATAAAGTGAAGAGGAAGGACAGCCAGCGTAGACGGGAGATTTTTAGTGAGGTGGGAGCTTGAGTGTCTGGCCTAGAGCCTGTGATAGACTGTCTCTGGAAAGGGCTGTGTATTAATTAGTGACTGTAGCTTATTGACTGTTAACTAAAAGTGTTTGGAAACTCTTCTTTTGCTTCGCTGATGGTCTTAACGAATGTTGCTGTGTGTGCCACTACTCCACATGAGCTCTCTGTACCTTTCCCATGTGTCCAAAAGACACACCCTTAACAGTTGTAGTAGTTATCCTGCTTGGATGACCCAGAGTCTGAAGGACCATTTCCAAGGTTCTGTACAGTGAATTGTTGTTCCAAGACATCATGGTCAAATGCAAGAACCCTAATTAAAGACCTGAGTTGGGCCAGCAAGCTATGCAAATCAAATTCTATTTACAGGATAGTGTATGAGCTGTGACCAGCGCTGCAGGGTTCAGGTCCTAGAAGGGGACAGCAGCGCATAGACAGCCTCACAACACTCAATCAGACATACAGAAGTGGGGGAGCTAGGGGTCAAAAACACTGAATCTTGGCCCACAGTGCTTTTATTCTTGGGCTTATGCATGTATTATGATAGCTTATGTGTGCATCACAAATAATAACTTTGACAAAATACTGACTTGTCTTTAAAAAACTTCCTTGATTTTTATGGCCTGTGGTTTTAAGATACACGTTTGTTTGCTAGGAAGGAATCTGGCTATGGTAAACTGAGCATGAGGGCTTGTTTTATCTAATTTGAGGTAGGAGAAGCTCCATTCCTCAGCTTGCATCAGCGACACACATGTCTACTTTTGCATAATTATGCTGTCGGCAGTGTTGGGATATGACAGTGGGCTCCAGCACATGTGCAGGTTTAACTTAAAGCACACAAGCCCCAAACGAGGCCCATGACCTCTTCCGCCATGCAGGGTCCCTTATCACTAATACTGGTTCCAAAAGGTCAAGCATTCAGCTTTCTAAAAATACCTAGGCCTTCTTAGCAGGGACCTCATGGCAGGGGGAGGACAGTACGGATGTGTACAGTGTGCCTGTCAGGATCTCTTCATGTGACATTCATCAGGGAACACAGTTCTGAGAGATGGCTGTCCCTTCTAATGGCAGGACTTTGCAGCTGCAGTGGCCGGAAGCAAGCACAACGTGTAAAGAGGATTTCTCGGTCCATGGAGCGCTGACTGGTTCTGCGGCTGCATGATTGATGCCCTGCTCCGGGCCCTCTCCATGGAGGGCCTGGGAGGATGCTTCTGGGGAATCTTAATCTCAGGTGTCAGGCTCTGGGTGCTGGGTGAAAGGGCATTGCTACTGGTGACTAAAGATGGTTCCCAAGGTGGTTTTCATGAAGTGACATTGCCATAGCCTCTGGATCTGAGGGCGGTGTGGTAGCTGGCAGCCAACCTCGCCAGTCAGGGATAAGTTTAGAATTGGCATGGAGGAATAGATTTTTCTTGATACCAACAGATGTCCAAACTTGAAAGCAATTTACTTTGTATGCTAGATAGGCTTCTGAGAAGTTCATTGTGAAGCAGGTCCTTTTATATCCAGCCTGTTCAGCCTCATTTTCCAGTCTCCATTGATGGCACTTGATTTCTGTCCCCTCCACCCTCACCACACACGTCTTCACCCCAGAAAATGGTGCACGACCATTGGCCGCGGGACAGACATCACACTTCTCGACATTGGCCACAGCCGTCAGTTATCCGGGGCAGTGGTGACGTGAATGGGCATCGGGTGGAGTAGAATGGAGGTCAGTGATAGCGACCCTGGGCTGGCACTGCTTCCTAACCCTGCTGAAATGAACAGTGCTGTTTGTGTCTGCTGTATCAAGAGGCACCCTGTCAGGCCCAATGTAGGATCATCAGACTAATTGTTACATGGGACAAGTTGACATGTACAGAAAGTGATAAATAGCTTGTGTTGATATTCCACCGTGAGTTCTCCTGGCCTGGGGTGCAAGTGACAGGCGAGGTTGATATTCTCCCTGTTGTAAAAGCCTGTCTTCTTCCAATGCCTTCTGATAGCTGGCCCTGTAGACCAGAGTTAACGCACTCACTCCCCATGCTTGTTGTAAGCATTTTTTTACTTTAAAAAATAATTTTTAAAATTTATTTGCACTGTGGGGGGTGTGCTAAGTCTTTTGCCACTATACACTCCAGACATATATGCCCACTTTAAAAAATTATTTTATATCTAACAGGTTATATGATATTATCCCCTCACCACAACTCTCGTTACCCTGAGAGTCCTTCTCAGTTGGAGTTACTGTAATCACTGTGGGGTCATTAAGGCCTCAGGCAGTCCCTGTAGGGTAGTGGAGGACCATGCCTCAGGGTATTCCTACCCACTCAGTGGCTCTTACAGTCTTTCAGCCCCCTGAGCAATGGCAGGGCTATTGGCAGTCTGATTTATTTAGTGTTGAGTTCTTTGTAGCCTCTGCATTTCTGCTTTCATAGGTTTTGATTATTCTTAAGAATCACCATCACCCTGGGGATGGTTGTCAGATTAGCAGTAAGAGCAGTATTCATGATGTTGCTTTCCTCTGCGATTTCTCCTGGACCCTGATAGATGTGGTAGAGGTAGAAGGTGTCACGATGGGCATTTGGCAGATCTCGTCTCTCCTTGTTTTCTCTGCCCTCTGTAAAATAAAACAGGTTCTCCAACCAAGTGTGAGAGTGATTTGGGTTAAAAGGGCTATGCAGAGTTGTTTAGGAGATTTTTGGTATGCCACCCCATTCTCTCCTGACCATGCAATTCTTACTTGGTTTCCAGTACCTTCTACCCATCCAGTTCCCTTCCACCCCTGATATTCTAACCCTCCTCCAACCTATGGGGCAATTCCTCTCTTCCCACCCCATTTCTTCTTTTTTCCTGGGCTTACTCTAGATTTATGCCCATATTCCTGGTGTTAACTGGAATTGCACTCATCTCTGTTCTATTCCAGCTAGGGATCTCATGAGAGAGTACACTTAGTCTTCTCTCTGTGCACATCTGTACCCTCCTAGTCTTGTCTTCCTAGGACAGCTGTTCTACCCTAATGACTCATTTCTGAGGTGCTGAGAATAAGAACTTCAACATAGGGCTGGGAACACAGCTCATCCTCAAATAGCCCATTGGTTGCTCATGGTATTTGCTTGTCTTGCTTGGTTCCTTGCTGCCCTGCCTGGTGTCTGTTTCCCTAGAGAAAGGATCAGGCACTGTAGTGCTCTGTGCCCCTGCTTTGCTGGAAAATTATGGGCCTCTGACTCATTTTTAGGTGAAAACTTAGTCCTTATTCCCAGGCTCAGTTTAACCAGGTATGTAGATAAGTCCTTGAGGACCTATTCCCAGGACTGTGTGAGAATGATGTGGACAGGTCCCATGCCCAAAATAAGATAGTTACATTCTGCCCAGAGGACAGGACTTAAATTAAATTTGTAGGGCAGAGCAGTGAGGGAAATGGAAGTCAACTTACTTCTTAAGCATGGAAACACTCGGGAAGATCCCAGAGCAGGAGTGTAGGAAGTACTCTTTAGGGGAATCCTGTGAACAGTTTTCATAAACCTTATATGCATCCAAACAGGTCCCAGGTCCTCACTGCAGGGTACAGGAGGTCTGGAAGGCCTGGTTTAAGGTGAGATTCCAGTGAAGGGAAAGCACCAGAGCCAGCCAGCAGGTGTTTCTGAGCCCAGCCCCCTGCAGCTTGCATATGAGCACCCTCTCCTCACGCAGGATTCCTTTCTGTGTGACAGGTTCAGGCATTTCCAGAGGTCATGGTCCATGTTCCCACGTTGAGTCAAAGCCCTTGGTTGTTACTTAGTAGCCACGTGCACTTCCCTCTGTCACTTACCACCGAGCATCTCATTTCAAGCAGCTTTCATCCCGCGTGCCTGCAGACAAGCCCTTTCTGGACCCAGCTCATTGCTGCCCTAACTGCCCATTGAGCGTGTTCACCCTTCTGTCACACCTGCTTCTTATTTACCCCCTCTAACATGAACTTGTGCTGTGTGCACCTGCAGCCCTTTGCTCGTGGTATTCTCTGAGCCCATGAGCACAGCCTGGATATTTCTGGTGTTTTCGTTCATTGAACATGAAGGGGATGCTCTGTGATTCAGTTCTTCCTGCCTGACCGCTATCTGTTCCTCCTCTGGGGCTCCAGCAGGGTGGGATCTTCTCGGGGACATCTGGGCCCTCACTACAGGCACATTTGTCCATGTCAGGCACTGTCAGAAAACCATTGTTCTGAGAACCGATGGGGAAATGCCACATGTCTACCATTTCCTCACCTCACTCATTCTTGCACCCTCCATGAGCCTCAGCTCCTCTGTGAAGGTTGGAATATCCCTTTCCTGAGCGAGATTCCCTGGAATCTATTGAATCTCCTTTAAGTCACAATGTGTTGAAATTGTGTTTTGACTCATCACCCCTTATGTATGATCCACTCAGGTGGATTTAGAGTAGGCCCTGCCCTGAGTGAAGAACCTCTAGCACAGTGGTAGTAAGCATGTGTTGCCATCAGCTGCAGGCCATCCCATCCACCCACAGTGGCAACGTGTGTCTCCTTGGGAGGGGTCAGGTGAGACCACTTAAGTTGAGATCACAAGGGTAAGGCAGCTGCCAAGTCCACTGGCTTGGGACTCCAGCCTTTCTTGGCCTTCACCACAGTCCCCCCAGAGCCAGTCTACAGACTCTAGGGAGAGGCATCATCTGGTTGCTCCCTGTCATCCTCAGAAAACAGTTCATGTTCCTCTACCCAGCTCATTTCTTCTACCAGAGCCCCTAGTACCACTGGCTCAGTCCTCTTGTGTTCCTCTTTCCCTTCACCCTAAGCACTCACCTGCCAGGTTTCCAGACCCAATGACAAAGGCTGCCTAACCTCACCCAGAACCCTTGACACCCTGAGCTCTCTGTTTCCTGTGGTCGTGTCCTTCACGTGAACACAGTTCCCAAGGGCATCTCAGTGCCCAGCTGAGCACAGGGTGAGGGCAGAGAGCACTCATTTCTGCCAGGGCTACTTTGTGGCTATGTTGTGGTTCTTGCCAACCAAACCCTCTGCACCTTAGTGTAGACAGGTGTGGTAATCTGAATGTATGGTTCATAGCTCTGCACCTTAGTGTAGACAGGTATGGTAGTCTGAATGTATGGCCCCATAGACTCCAGCAGTTTTTGATCAAACTTCCATACTTGAGCCCTTAGCAGGCAGATCCCTGCTTGCTTGCAGGAGATGTGTCACTTGGAACTGATCTTGGAGTCTAGCCCTAAGGTGCAGGGAGAGCACTTTGAAGCTCTGGCAGCTTGTGCTTGCTGGTTGTGGGAGTTTGATCCAGGTGCCCCCCAGAAACTTATGTGTTCTGAATGCTTGGTCCCCAGCTGATGGCAATTTGGGAAGTGGGCCTTGTTGGAGCTGTGTTATTGGGGGTGGGCTTATATGGGGGTTATAGCCAGCTTCCCCTTGTCAGTGTTTGTCATGCTCTCCTGATGTTGTTGTCTACCAGATGTTGGCCAGGAGGTTATGTCCAGCCTCTGTTCATGGCATCCTTTTCCCTGCCATCATGGTGCATCCCCTCGAGTCTGTAAGCCAAAATAAACCCTGTCCTGCTTTTGGTCGGGTTCTCTCTGCCAGCAATGAAAAAGCTGACTGCAACACTGGTATTGGTGTTTTCTGTCTATTGGTGGTATCTCTCTGCTTGGATCTGTGAAAGTGAGCCAGCTTCTTCCACCATTGACAGTGTTCCCCTGGAATTTATAAGCCTGAGAGAAACCCCCTTCTTCTTATAAGCTGCTTCTGGTTGGATGTTTTCTTGGCAACCAGGATTTATAGTCAAGGCTGGTCAAGGGCTCTCTCTGCATAGTAGCAGGCACTGAGCTGCTCTTGCCCAGTTCCAACTGAGGCTTTAGGACTGGATTGTTCTAGAGGGGAGTGGGAAAAGAGGGAAGTTGAAAATTCAGATGTTTGTGTTTGTTTTGTTGTGTAGCCCAGGTTGGTCTCAAACCACCTGTCAGATTCTCCCACGTACTTACAGGTGTGCCTTACATGTGTACCTGTTCTGGTCTTAGAGGTGAGCCCCTGTGCTGGCTTACAGGTGTGCCACCAAACTGGCTCCTTTCCTTGTTTGTATAATTGTCTCAGCACTGGGTAGGAATTTCCCCTGTTACATTTCTGAAGGTGGGAGTACCTAAGCCTCTTGGAATGGTACCTTCCTATGGATACTGTCCCCTCTAGCAAAGCCACATCAGCAATTGTGTTCAGGGTGAGGCTGCAGAAGGTGCACTTCTGGGCATTTTCCCAGACCCAGGACAGGACCCACTTTGACCCATACTCTTATAACATTTAGATAGCACAGCCCTTGGTTTTCCCTTGGGGGGCATCACCTGGGACAGGATACGTAGGTAACTCGGCTTCTTTTATGTGAATGCACTTTGCCACCATTGTGGATTGTAGGAGCATTCTTGGTACATCATTCCTCAAACTAGTGTGCGGGTCCTAACGAGAGCTTTCATAGGCTTCTGCTGTCGGGTCCCAGGCATCAAACAAGCATCCTGGTGCACCTCTTGGAAATTCACAGTTCCCCTCAGCTTAGGCCCTGCCCAGAGAAGCCACACAGCCCAGTATGTAGGGGTGTTTATGTCCACTTCTGGGCAATAATGAGGGGTATTAAATTAAAACCTTCATCAGCCTTCTCCAGTGGTATATTTTCTTAGCCTCTTAACCGCCCTTGTTCCTCTTTGGTAGTATGCCACATTTGGGTATTATACACCAGGCAGAAGTGACCCTGTATATAGACAAGACAGCTGTGCAGTATTGGAACTGGGATTCTGTGTATCTGCCATAGCAAACCATTCGTCTGGTTCTTTGTGGACTGTGTGTGTTCCAAATAACAAACATGGAAACATTTACAAGGAACACCCTTGTGCTGGAGCACCTTACCAGCTGTATAACTGGTGAGTGGCAATCTGATCTGTCTCCTAAAAGTCTGAATTATAAATATTTATAAAGAAATGTGACACTTTCAGATCACATTGTAGTTCAGACTTGTAACAGAATGGCACCCTGTAAATCCTCTAAGAAGAGACATGATTTAATGCACAAGTGGAAGTATTTGTAATAAACATGTCAATTATTTGTAAACTTTTACCATAGGATGCTTTAATTTCCTTCTAAAACTTTATTTTCTTAAGAGCTTTTTACTATTCCTCCTGCCATCTTCTTTATGTTACTTTTTTACCCAATGATCACAAGCTTCAAGTTACTGAAATTCAGCTAAATAAAGCTGTGTAGTCTTTTGGGAAACCCATTCCGCTTTTAAGCACACTTACCTGCTCTCATGTCTGGTTACACATTCTCAGATATGTTATAGTGGTCTCAGACAGGCTGTTGTCCCAAACCTGTTCTTGTGACAGACCTGAGAGTGGGTGTATATTAGTCACTTCTCCATTGCAGTGACGAATGTCTGAGAAAAAAAAAAGTTAAAGAGAGGAATTATTTATTTTGGCCCAGTTTCAGTCCACATCCTTGGCTCCATGGTGAGGCAAGGTATCATGGTTTCAGGAACATGTGGCAGAATCCATTTACCTCATGGAAGGCCAGGAAGCAGGGAGAGAAAGAAGCCAAGAATAGGCTACAGCTCCCAGTTACCTTCTTAATCCAGGTAGGCCCCACCTATTCCAGCTTCCAGAAGCTCCCAGAATAGCACCACCCACTGGGAGCCAAGACTTCAGCAATAGCTTGTGGAAACATGTCATATTCAAACCATAGCAAAGAGCTTCTCTCACAGGACTGTCTCTCATTGCACTTGATATCAGAAAAAAGTGATAACTTGGGTGTGTGTGGAGCCTGTAACCTGTACTCTTCAGACTAGGTGTGCAGCCCACTGGCAGGTCATGAAGGCAGCTTAGTGGGTAGAGATCAGCATAGATAATTGATAGATTGATTGATAGATATAGATATCAACTATTGGAGTACACTACATACCATATGGCCAGAATTGCTTGTTTTAATATCTCATTATGTAGGTATTTCTCTGTGTGTTTCTCTATATGTGTGTGATCCTGTGTGTATGCGTCTGTGTTCCCCTGGGTGTTGTATGTCTGTGCTTTGCTGTGTGTACTTATGAGGCTTGGTGTGTTTCTCTCTCTCTCTCTCTCTCTCTCTCTCTCTCTCTCTCTCTCTCTCTCTGTCTATCTCTCTCTC
Source organism: Zapus hudsonius (assembly GCA_004024765.1). Lineage (NCBI taxonomy): Eukaryota > Metazoa > Chordata > Mammalia > Rodentia > Dipodidae > Zapus > Zapus hudsonius. The sequence continues at coordinate 49,117 of PVHP010002021.1, read as the reverse complement.
TCTCTCTCTCTCTCTCTCTCTCTCTCTCTCTCTCTCTCTCTCTCTCTGTGTGTGTGTGTGTGTGTGTGTATGCATGTTTTTCCCTGTGGGTTGACATCTATGTGCATGGCTTCATAGGGTGTGTCAGAGCCCTGCCTCACTCAGTCATCTGAATCTGAAAGAGAAGGATAAGGGAACAGTTTTCCCAAAGCTTGCTTGACAGGGGCCACTGAGGTCACATGGTGGGAACATAGGTGGATTGCAGGATGTGTTGGGACTCTATCTTGAAATTGGGCACCTGTGGCAGGTACAGGGAGAGCAGCTCCCTGCAGAACTTATGAACCCAGGTCCTTGCTCTACCCCCCTCCCAGCCTGTGACCCTGTGACCATGGGCAAGGTGCCCTTCATCTCTGTGCCACAGTGCTGTGTGCTTCTGTGCTGCACACACACAGAAGGTCGAGACCATGGGTAGACAGGCATGGATATCAGTGAAAGACCACGAAACTCTTAAGACAGGATTGTTAGTGTTCAGTTCTGTCAACCCAGAATCAGGCCAAAGGATGCCTATCAGTTCAGCAGAAATTCCCCAGGGGCAGTTTCACTCTGCCTTACCAGTGTTTTGCTTAGTTGAGTGAGTCTAGGGTCACTCTCTATAAATAATATATAGAACAGACCGAGCTTTTCCTATAATTCAGGAGAAATGTCCATGATTCTTTTTACTTCCTGACAGTTTTCCATGTTGTCTACTCTGTCTTTTCCATTGCTCCGTCTTGGTGATGGGGTTGGTGACTTAGAGTCCTATAGGCTCTCATGGGCAGGAGCAAGTGCTGGTCCCTCCAGGGCAAGCAGATAGAGTGCAGCAGACTCGTGTGTGCATATTGAAACTCATGGAAACAACATTTGAACTGGGCTGTTTGTGACCCTTATGCATTCTGCTTAATTTTGCTATAGAAAAATGAATGGGGTTGTGCAGAGCTAAGAGACTTTCTGAGGGACTCCAGCCAATCCATTTTTCTATCCTTTTCTTTTCCTCCACCACTGCCAGGTTCCATATGCTCTCATCTGTGTGTCATCTGTGTGTCAGGACGCACACACAAGTCTATGCAGAGAAGCCTGAACAAAGCTGTGTCATCTCTGGTGGCATGGGCATGTCCCATCTGGACAAAGCATGTGAGCAATGGGAATTTTTAATGAACAAGGGGAAATCAACTGTGGGCAAGACATGCTCTTGCCTCTTGCTATTTCCTTCCCCACTCAGTAGACCCTCAGTGGGGAGCAGGCTGAAGGGTAAGGTGCAGTCACACCATTTTTTTTTCTGGAAGTTATCTGCTATATCTACTTGTTGAGAAATTCCAGAATTATGAAAATCTTTCTCAGGTCAGAATGCTGAACCAAGTGTGGAATTTTAATTCCAGGAGCCATAAGAGGTGACACTCCTTCAGGAAGGACTACCTCTGCTTAGATCTTTCCAGGGCTGTTTGTTCTTCACATATATTTATGGAGTGTGTTACCTTTATAAAATTTGAGAAAACCAGACCTTGTAAGTCCTTGAAGATACATGGCACAGTAAGGCCCTGTGATGTCCTCCATTAAGGGTCCTGGGCACACCAGCCACGGAGGAGACTTCCTGGTACCCATGCACCCCAAATGCTCTGTCTAAAAGGAGTTGGCAGATGCCTCAGGATGCTAACGACTGCCGAAAGTCAGTATGAGTTCGTGAGCCTTGAGAATATCTTGTACCTGTCCATTATAAGTTACTGAGTTCAAAAATCAAACTTTGGGCTGAAGAGATGGATAAGTTACTGAGTTCTGTTCATATTTATAGACACTTTTCTTTTAATAATTTATTCATCCCTTATGGGTCCTTTGGGCTATTTCTTTTCATTGTTCGGGGAACGCCTGTTTTTAAAGCCATCTTCACTAGGCTGCTCCCTCAGAATGCTGCTGTCAGAATTCCAGAGTGGAGCCCACACACTCATCCATAGCTGCAGGTATTGGTGCTCAGTAACTAAGAATAAATAAAGCTCCCTATAGGAGTTGGAGGTGCTTTCCCTGCCCACACCCAGGGCTCCCCAGCTCTGTAGATAGCATAGAACACAATGTTAACTGTGTCTCACTTAGATTTTAGGTACTCTGAGACAGTGCGCTGTATGTAAGAGGACTTGATGACGGTCTTTACCCCAACAGGCACGCTCCCTGTCTTGGGAACACCCTCACTCATGAGGTGTGGCGTCACAAACCCTTTACTTGTTCCTGTTCTTAGTGCTCGTTGGCTACACCGAGTTCAGTTGTTTGTCATGAGTGACATCACACAGTATCTTTACCAGATCCACCTCGCCTTTGCCAGAATTTGTCCCTGACCATCTGCACCTTCGGAGCCAAAGAAACTCCAGCCCTTGCCTGGCCACTGCCGGGCCAACGTTGCCATATGGCAAATAGATGGGTGGTTTTCCTGTTAAATTTAATTCAGTCTCTTGAAAGTAAGCAGTCTTTTATAAAAGCACACACCCTGCCCCCCGCTCTTCCTTCCTGCCTCCACCTAATTGTCCATATCATGTAAGGTTCCACTCATTTGAAGAAGTACTTGTTAGCCTGAGCTTCTTGTAAGAGACAGAAGGTCCAGCAGTAGCTGAGGAAGAGCCTATTAGCTCAGCTCAAAGCAGCGCCCATTGTCAGCTTTAGCAGTGTTAGGCCTATCTCTGGTCACTTTGGAAAATCATTGAGCTGACAGCACCCAGGGATCATTGCATGCATGTCTAAGAAGTGAGCCATAAATAACCCAGGTTAACCACTCTGGTTATGGTTAATTCACTCCCTAGTGGCTACTCTAAACTTGTGCTGAGTGTCACTGACCAGTGAGGTTCATCTGGTGTTAGTACCATTGGCTGAGCATCTGTGTGCACCATGCACTGGGCTAGGTACAGAGTGTAACAATAGATTCCATCGTTATCCTTGACCTTGAGAGGGAGCCAGGTGTAGTAGCCTCCATCCCATGTTGTTTATGTGGGAAGTTCTTATGAAAACTCAGCTGGGAAAGTATACCTACCTTTGGAGGGTGAGGGAAAGTGCTGGAAACAACATGGGTGGCAGCTTTGAAAGTGGTGCTTGCTAGCTGGTGAGTATCATAACTGGTGGAGGGATTATGAGCATTTCTTCTGCAGAAAAATAAGTATCTTGAGAGTCCTAGTGAACGTGAAGATCATTCTAGAATTGTGCCCCAGCTTGGAGTGGCCACACAATGTTTGGTGTGGTGTGCCTTGGAGAGTAAAAGAAGACACCATTAGTAATTACACCTGCGCAGATGCTTGGTCCCAGACGGTCCTGCAGTGCACTTGGCCACCATACAGACAACCTGAGGTCTCATTCTGTTTCCCTGAATAAAGTGAATTCTCCCGCTGCTGGTCAGTGGGAACACAGTAGGGAATTGGGAGTCCTATTTTTCCCCGCATTTTTGTTTTTGTTTTTAAAAGAAAAGGCTGGAAGAAAAATACAATACCATCTGCCATTGCAGTCATTTCTGAAACTACAGTGCTGAAAATGCTTGTACTTAAGCTCTCTCAGCCCTGTTATGGAGCCATAAAGAGGCTGGTGTTTTCTTTATATTCAGATTGGTACCTTCTTGAGGCAAATGCTGGGGAAGCACAACAAATTTTATCTTGAACTTGAAAAGAACCGCTTCCCTGTGGTTCTTTGTGTCGGTGGAGCTTACAGTGTTTGAAGCTGGTCCTCCTGGTCCATCTTCGCTCGCCTCTGTGAAGCAACAACAGATGCTTTCGTCTGTGCGGCTGGCTGCTTCATCCTCCTCAGACATAGCTGCTCTTGGCATGCGCCTATGGGCCCCAGTTAACTCCTGGTATCATCTCCTTGTCAGGCTTTCTGCTTATGTGATTATTTTCCTTTCGAAGCCATGATAGGTGTCCAATATAGAAATATATACTTTGATTTATGAACCATGGGTACCTCCCTACCCAGAACTGCACCATTTTAAAACATGACCCTTGAGCCTGAATCTTATTTCCAGATCTTACAATTGATCCTTTGATTTTCAGCACCTGTCCCATCAGCATTGACCATTTACTTCCTGGTAATTGAAATTCAAAATAATTCTAGATGCACTCCACTTGAAGCAAAGGTGGGATAGCTGGATGTGTGTTACTTGCTGAAATCAAGTAACTTGTAAAGCTTTTAATGCATGTGCTGTGGTTATAGAGGTTGGTGATCATGCCGATTATGTCAGGCTGTGCTGGGCAAGCACATTTCCTCATGTGACTTGCTAGCCATCTAAGGACCAGATAGCCAACAAGGCTGCCCACCACCAGACACAATCCTCACTGTCACACAGCACCCTTGGTGTTAGCCCACATTCCTCCCTGGAGCACTCAGCAAAGCAAAGGGGAACCAAACAAGCAGAGGGAAGAATGTAAGCAACGGAAGAAGAGGAAGGGGGACACCTTGTCAACAGAGGCCTGAGAGAGATTGTTCAGTTGTTCAAACACTTCTTGCACAAGTATGAGCACCTGAGATTGGAGCCCGAAAAGTAGGTCAGAAAGCCAGATTGTGTAGTTGAAGTCTGCAATCCCAGCATGCCTACAGCAAGAAGGGAGGCAGAGACAGAAGCAGCCAGCTAGCCTGGCAAATACAGCCGTGAACAAGAGACCCTGTTTCAAAGATGATCCTCTGAAAACACACAGAGAGAGAGAGAGAAAGAGAGAGGGAGAGAGAGAGAGAGAGAGAGTCCTAAGCCAAGAGAAGCTTTGTGAAGCTGTCTGGAGATGAAGTGAAGGTCATAGCCCCTCCTTGGAGCAGCTGATGCTCTCAGAGCTGCATCCTGAGGCAAGCTCACCTCATACTGGGCACTGGGAGTTTTAGCTTCTTGAACTTGGAAAGGGGGGACAAGGTTCTGCCCTCAAGAGCCAAACGTCTAGAGAGAAGCACGTTAGAGCCCCAAGAAAGGGCTTCCTTCCCTCACAGTCACCTGGCCCCTGTTCTCTAACAGGCTGGGCAAGGAGGTGATCTCCCTTTGCAGGCCTTGGACTTGGGAAGTCTACAGGAGCGATTGAGCTGATAGTTGAATGTGGAGCCAGATGGTGCAGCCTCACAGAATCCTCGTGGGAGAACTTGAACACTGTTTCCGGAGTTACAAAACTATCTCCTCACTGAAAAACAGGTGCTGACCATAAGCCACACAGTCTACTCAAGCTGAGTACCTACTCAAGCCCTTTTAGGAAACACTGCCCAAGAAAAAAGGAAGAGGCAGAAAGACTTGGCAGATGAGGATTAGAATCACACCAAAAGGTTTGTTGTGTTTTGCCTGGTCAGACTCGCCAGACAATCAGTGACTCCTTAGAAAGAAGGGATCTAGTTGACCACAGGAGAGAGTTTCCCTGCTATCCTGGGGATGACCACAGCCACAGCCCTCACAGGCCCAGAGAAGCCCAGCAGTGCCACCTGGTGGGAGCCTCAGGCTGCAGCAGCAACACTGTCAAAAGAATGACGTCACAAGAGACATTCTCTCTGCTCACCAGCCATGCTATTTACTATTCAGATGTACAAAAAAATTATTAACTCCAATAAATGAAGGCTAGGCCAGAAAAACACTTCAAGATCTAAAAATGGCAAGAAAGGATTCCTCTTGCATTCGTTTGCTAGGGAATGTATGTGAAAACACCCCAGGTGGGAATGTGTTTCCCATAAACACTGAGAGAGTACAAGGGCACAGATTCATAACAAAGCTGAAATAGACTTTCAGAATCCGACTCCAGCTTGTCCTGGGGCAAGGAGTATATGCCACAAGAGCCCCCACCCTTAGCAGGTGCCAAAACAGGCTCCCTTGCGCCTCTTTGACTTTGCAGTTACAAAGCTAACAGCATGTCCCTTCCTCCCACCACTGTGCTCCAGTGCCAGCATCAAGTCCTCCGTTCTGTCCCACAAGGGCACACAGCTCAGCTAAAGCGCCTGGAGTCTGCCCTGATCCCTCCCAAAGTTCCCCATGTGCTGCTGTGGCACCTGGTGTTTACACTGGGCACTCAGTGCCACGTGACTCCCTGACTGAGACCTCCCTCAGGTGGCAGCTGCTCCCATCTACTCTGTCTGGCACATAGGAGGCAGTCCCTGTTGGCTGAGATGTGGGCAGGGTTTGACAGTGCTCCCCAAGCCCTGAGAGGGACCATGATGACCTTCCAGGCCAAGCGGTCTCATCAGCTCAGAGGGAGGGAAAGCACAGGAAGCCTGTTAGTGTGGCTGACTTCTGTGAGGACTCCTCTTTGGATGGGTGGAGATGCCCCTGGTGGATTTCTTGGCTTTTGGAAACCTGGCCTGCCTCACAAGTGTGCCAGGGGTGAACTTGGACTCTGGGTCAGCTTGGCCACAAATTGTGTGACTGCTCAACTTTGAGCTAGAAAGCCGTAAAAAGACTTGTACACGCTTCTTGCACTCTGCCCCTGACTCACGAGGAAACTTGGGTCTGTTTGGGAGAATTGCGGAGGGAGATCCTTTTCTGTGTCTGTGCACTGATGCTCTCTTATAGTAGGAAGTAAGAGTGGCACATGACAACCCCTGCCGGTGCCTCCTGGAGCCTTTCCTGGATGGTGCCGCATGTGCCCAGCCAGTCACATCCCAGAAACACTCAGGCACTGTTTCCTGCGGGGAAGCAGAGCTGGCGGCTCAGTGCTGACAACACCTCATGGTTTCCCCCTAGCACTTTCCTCAGAGTCAGCCTGGCAGCCCTGCAGCCAGGGAAGCCGGAGTAAGGACCTACCTGCAGGTCTCACTGCCCTTGGCCACCAGGTCACTTTCTTTCAGTTCTTCTTGTTTGCAAGGAGCTAGGAAGCTAAACAAGCCTGTTAATACACAAATCAAGTCCAGTGAGGCATGAGGGGTTTCCTCAAATACAGTCTGCAGGTTTTGTGATGTCTTTTGTTTTTTGATTTAAGGGCATTCTTTTCTTACTGTAGGGTGTGACTGCACGTGGCCAGAGGGTCAGCAGCATGCATGGGGAGCATGCATGAGGCAGCATGCATGGGAGGTGTGGTCATCGTCACTGTAGCCATGATCATAACAGCTGACGTCTGTGGAGTGTTGCTCCGTGCCAAGCCTGTGCATGCACACATGCATGGAGGCATCTGGTATATGTTGCTAGCCCATGTTGCCTGTGAAAACCTCAGCCGAAGAAAGGTCAGCAGCTGATCACTGGCAGACTTGGGATTTGAACAGAGACCACCTGACAGCAGAGCCACACCTGCTGGTGACATTTGTCTCCCTTCCTCCTGCCCTCTGTATCTTTAGGAGATGCATGGTTTGAAGCCTTACTCTACTGTGTTCCGAAAGCCATGGTGCTGGGACCAGCATGGCCCAAGAGCTCAGGGGTCCAGCCCCTCTTCCTTCCTCAAATAGAAATAACAGTTGCTGAGGCGAGTCAGGTGACTTAGTAATTTATGTAGGCATTCTTTGCATGCCAGGTAAGTGCTGTAGACATAAATGATAGTTAAGAAAAAATCCATTACAAAGTCAAAAAGTAAATGTTTAGATAGATTTGAGTAAATGTCTCTTCAACAAGGAACTCTTAGATTGCATTTACATTGCTCAGCTTAAAAAGCTGCCTTTCTGAGTCATATGCAATGTCGAGGTTTCCTCTAAAATGAGGCGCTTGGCTTCCTGACCATGGTCATGGGCCCTGGACATTGGTCCTGATTCTGGCTCCCAGGACTTAGCTCCTGTGCAGCCTTTGGGCAGCTTACTCACCTTCTCTGACTTGCCATTCTTGTCTATAAATGACAATAACAGATCCTAGATTGTTATGTGGAGTCAGGTAGAATAATTCTAAGTAAAGAGCTGAACTCAGTGCTAGGCCCATAGTATTGTAGCGCTCATGACTTAAGACCATCCCCTTCCTTGAGAGCAAACAACAAGCAGCAGGTTGAAGGCGGTGTCCCATCCTCTGTGCCAACCCCACCTGCACATCAACATCAATAGGAGAAAGCTTTTGTGTTCAAAAGCACAGCACTAAACACAGACTCTATACTGGGGTTCTTCAATGGTGAACTTTTGTTTAAGCTACTATATCTTTTAAAAGTCCAGAGTTACTTTACATGTAAAAATTGCTCACCAGCTGAAACATTATTGGTAGAAGGAAGAGGGAGTGAGCTTGAGGCCTTTCTGCCAAGCTTGATGGAAACTGTCAGAGGAAGAGTCAGTCACCTGTGGCAGACATCACCATGCTGTGGAGGAGGCTGCTTGTTGTTTAAAGGAAAGGGAACTTCTGTTGGGAAGTGTGATGGTCAGTCTCTGGTTGTCATTTTTACAGGATTTAGAATCACTAGGGAAACAAGTCTCTGCTGGTATCTGTGAGGGATTTTCTAGATTTGAGTCTTTCAGGTGAGAGGACCTACCCTAACTGGGCAGTACATTCTGTGGGCGGGATTTCTGGACTATATAAGAAAGGAGAAAGCTAGCTGAGCATTCTCTCTGCTTCCCGCTGATGTGGTGATGGGGTGCTGGCTCTCCACTCCTGCCATGCCTTCACTGCAATGATGGACTGCCCCTGGGAACTACAGATCCTTTCCCTCCTCAAGCTGCTTCTAGCTGGCATTCTGTCCTAGTGTCAAGAAAGTGACTGATACGGGAACAGTGAGGAAGTTCTGAAAGTGGGCTGGAAGGTGACTGAGTGGGAAAACACTTGTCACCCAGGGTGAGAGTCTCAGTTGGGATCCCTCACACACCTGTAAATGCCAGGTGGGTGTGGAAGGGATATGATCCCCAGAGTAAGCTTGATAACTGGACTAGCAGAATTGGTGAACTCTGCCTTTGAGTGAAAGGTTCTGTGTCAAAAAACAAGGGAAAAAATGATTGAGTGAGACACCAGTGTCAGCCTCTGCTCTCCCTGTGCATGTGCACCACACACATGTGAGCACGAAGCACATTCATGCAACCACAGAGTGATGACTATAACATTTGAATAGATGCCACTAATCCATATGCTTAAAAATGGCCAGAATGGTAAATATTTAGTCTCATTAAATTGCTAAGTTATCTGGAATTCCAAGATCTAAGACTGTTCTTAGAAGGAACTTTTCCTGACACTACTCGGGTAGTGTCCCTGTTCACCCCCACCCAAGATTCCTCTCGTGGCTAGAAGCCTTACACAATGATTGCATTGTATTTGAGGTATGGTAAGGCATGGGCCTCTCCTGCCAACATACTGGGCTTGAGGAGAGTTCCCTTACTCCTTCCAAACAAAGGCCTTGATGAAAACAGTGCAGGATAAAGTATTTGAGGTCTCAGGGGATGTTGTAGCCAGCGTCACATTGCAGGGACAAGAACACCTGACCAGAAACAGATTACGGGAGGAAAGAATTTACTTCAGGCTTACAAACACCAAGGGGCTCGATTCCATAGATCCAAGCAGAGACGCTACCAACAGCCGGCACCACAAAGCACAAACAACCAGAGCTCCAAACTGGCCTCCACACGCCTTAGGGCTGGTGACATACCTTTTCCGCAGTAGGGCTCTGCCCACTGGAGACTCAAGATTCCAGCCTGAGTCTATGGATCCACATGTTGTGGGTTTTTTTTTTTTTTGTCCATAATGAGTTACATTATTTAATGGGCAAACAGTAAGTTGTCATCCCCAGTTCCCAATGCCCCTCTTCCCCATCCCTGATCAGCTGGATATCCTCCTCCTTGGGTAGTCTGGATCAGTCCTTGGGGCAGGGCACATGTTTAACCCTCTACTGGGGATGCCTTCTCTTTAGCTCAGGGTCACCAGACAGATGCTCTGTATAGATTATGCCCCAGAGTCACTGTCCCTGCTGCTGGGGTCTGAATCAGCCCAGCAAGCGCTCACCAGGCAAGTGCTCACTCTGTCCAGAATCCTCTGAGGTCAAGTTAAGGACACCAGCCCAACAGAACCAGTGGAGCCCTGGCATGAGCGGGAGACCAGAGCAGTCAGCACGGCCACAGGTGCTTGGTAGGATCACCTTCAAGGCTGCTCATGGCACTTCTTGGTGTAGTTGCCATCACTAAACCGGTGGTGTACCCTGTGTGTTGTTTTGTGAGTGTAGCCCGGTCTAGACTAGAACATACCATGGGCCCCAGGCTGGCCTCAACTCTCAGTATCCCGCCTCAGCTCCCCAAGTGCTAGGGTTACAATCATGCCAAGCCGAAATGGATTTGAAAAGACACTTGAACTTTTACATTTTCACTTTTTAATGTTTGCCTATTTTGAATATTTAATGAAAATTCAGCATTTAATTTTTCTGTAATTTTTTTGGGGGGGTGAAGCAGAGTCTCATCCTAGCCCTGGCTGACCTGGAACTCACTTTGTTCCAAGCTGGCCTTAAACTCACAACAATCTTCCTATACATACCTCTGCCTCCTGAATACTGGGATTAAAGGCATGCACCACCACACTGGACTCTCTTCTGTAGTTTTGAATGTTTAGCCTCTCAGATGCCTTACCAACAGAGTCTTTCGGGCTATGCACACTCCTTGTTGTCCTTAACCAAGAAGCGATTCATCAATTTCAGCTGTAATAGCCCAGAAATTCCCTGCCTCAGACCACGCCTGGTTCCAAAGTGGGCCAGCACCTGCTTCCACCACACCCTGCAAACAGCCTGGCGCTCCTCCACCCAGCAGTGCCCAGAAGCTGACTCTGAGGCCTTCCAGTGGCACTGTCCCTTTGAGGACTTTCAGATGGAGTCATGATTGGGCCAGCAAAGGAGAGCGTCATCCTTGGGCCTCCTGCGACCACAGTCTAGGCCCCTGGGAAGACCAGGACTAGGGAGGGAATTCCTACTGCTGGCAATTGTTACACTTTGAGCCCCAAGGTTCCCATGGCCATTCACTCCCTGGGAGGGAATGACTTCTGACTTAGGAGGCTAAAGGGCTATGGGACATAAGGGGGACTTAGGAAAAGGTTCATTTCCAGCCTGCCTAGGAGCCAGGACACTGGGGTGCTGCCTCCATGAGTTCCCTAGTGTCCAGAGTGTTATCTCAGGTTGTCTTAACCCTGATCCCCACACCTGCCATTAGTCAGTGTGCAGAACCCCACCCACTCTGTGTTGAAGGCAGCTGACACAGAGGCCCTGCTGGAATGGCAACAGTGGAACATGAATGTCCCCCGAGGAGTGACTGCATGGGGTACAGACCCCTGTCATTGAGATGCACACAGGGGCTAGGTGCTGCTGGCAGCCTCCTGGGGGAGCAGGCTGCCCTGAGGCAGCAAGGCTGTTGTGGGCACACTCCAGAGACCACCCTGCAGTCAGCACTCCACCTCGGCAAAGCATGGCCTGCTCTTCAGTTGTAGCTTTATAGTCCAGTTCTGTGGGAGCACATGCGTGTAGGTGCACGTGTGTGTGTCTGCATGCTCTTGGGGAGCACTTGTCTTTGCATGTGGAGGCCAGAGCTTGACATTGGCATCTTCCAGTCACTATCTACCTCATTGTTTTGGGAAAACAAAAAGTGGGAACGATTGAAACAACTATGCACTCAGTACAGCTAAGAGCCTTTGCTTTGTTGGAAGATGAAACTGGGGGATTCATTAGAAGGTGGCCCTTCCCAACTTCGGCTTGGTCCTGGATGTTTAAGAGGACATCCAAAATAACGACCAATTCTATATTTTCTAAATGTTTGTAAAATGTTGGAACCCAGTCCGTAGCTCCCAAGCTCTGGAGGCAGGCCTCTTAGGCCCAGATCTCCCAGACAAGCCCACAGCCTTGTAGAGGGAAGAAGCAGTCCCAGCAGGGTGAGCCTTAAGAGCCCAGGGAACCAAGCACTCTGCCCACTCTTATTTCTCTCCTGTGGCTCCTTAGCTGGTTGGAGGGACCAATTAACACAAGGTGATTAACAAGAGAAAATCACAAATCAGTTTTACAAGATGATAGTGGTCTCCACACCCCGGTGAAGTCCCACCCAAGAAGTGGCCAAAGCAAAGTGCTCTGTGCTTTCTAAACAGAAGAGTGAGCTTGTGAATGAATGGCAGGTTCTAGGGATGCCACTAAAGCCTATGTGGGGTAGGAAAGCTCAGTGAATTTGTCTTTCCAGGCTTGTTACAGCCCAAGTCACCAAGCTCACTTTGGTAGCAAGCCAGAAGTCATTCCCAAAGATCCTTCATGGTTTGCAGCCTGCAGGAAGACAGGCCAAGTGGCTCTCCCAGCTGGAAATAAGCAGTGTGGCAGCTCAGCACATTTTGAGATGGCTTATTCTTAACTCCTTGACTGCACAAGAAAGGAGGCTTTTGTTTCAGCAGACTTACTCTCTTGCTGGTTCTGAATCCTGTAATTAAGCTAGTGGTCTTGTTAAAGTTTATGCTTTCCAAAGGTCTGCCTACTAGCCAAAGGACATCGGGTCAGATAGAGAAGTGGGTGACAGAGGGCTGCTAAGGGGCCTAAAGAGAGCCCAAGATCACTCTGGCTCTGGGTCTGTCACTTGCCATCTCTCCACAGTCAGTAGGTCACCATGCCTTGTGCTCCAGGTCTAACTGTACTTGACGGCTTGAAACCATGGACATGTGTCTGTCAAAGCAAAGGTGCATAGAGGATTTTAGAATAGAAAGTATGCTTACCCTACTGTTAGTTCAAAAAGCAACTTCACAACCCTATACCTATTTTTGTAAAAAAAAAAAAATTAATAAGGAAAGCATGTGAACTTAGCCTACCCATATCAGGGAAGTATGGGAAGGAATGCCATTGTGTTGAATGATTTACAATTTCAGTGATGTATCTGGGCTGCCTCCTTTCCTCCGTGAACATGTATTTGCTACAGTCTGGGAGAGCTCAATATGAATAAAATGTTTAGGATTTGACATTTAGAATACTTGAGGATCCACTGGGGATCCACTGCATTGGCTGTGGGTCTCAGTTAAAAATTGCCAGATGCCAAGGACCCTGTGGAGACTCGAAAAAGGAAATTCTGGGTGGCGACGGCAGGAAGTTTACCCCAACATGAAGCTACTTACACTGTGCTTCTGAGAAGCCAGGTATGACAGTCTCATTAAACTACAGGGGCTTGCCCAGAGTACACAATTTGAAGATTAAACAGTCAAAAACAGAGTGCTTTTAGGCAGGTCACTTGTTCTCTGTCATCTTTTTTCCTCTCTCTCTTACCTGGACTCACCTCCTGCGCCTCCACCTGGTTGTTAACAGAAGAGAGGAACAGACTAACTTCTCAAGTCCTTTGTTCATCCCAGACAGTCCTCTCCATATTCCCTTTCCTTCCTTGCGCCTCTTTATGAATCATTTTGGTAAAGCCACCTTTTCCCTTCCTGTTTTTCAGCCCTCCGAAGCCAACAGTGTTCATCTCTGGTGTCATTGCCCGGGTAAGTGTGTCGGCCTCTGAGCACGGCAGTGGAGGGGAGGTCCTGCACCTGACTCCCTCCCCCAGCACACCAATTGTCCATCACCTCCCAGGCCTCCTCTTCTCTTAGACTGCCTACTGCTTGCACCAGCACAGCACATCTGGCCTGAGCCTCTGGCGTCTCAGGGAACACAGCACCCCTCTGGTTAGGAATGTGTGAGGCCTAGAATGGAACTCCTGCCTTTGCCCACTCACCACACACTTGGCTGGGCTCCTCTGCAAACTGCACCCCTGAAGCGTAAATGACCTGACCTGAAAACAGTATCCATTTTTAATGATTAAAAAATAGGTTGTGGCAATGAGCTTTAAATGCAATACAAGTTCAGTGTCTGTGACTAAAGTGGTGTTCAGCCACACCCTTCCATTCCTGTCCTTTCAGTGGCTGCTTTTGTTTGCTGACCTTGGACTAAGGTCATATTTTTGTCACATATTTTATCTTCAAGGAGTTCCTTTTTTGTTGAGACCCATCTATCTTGGCCACAGACCTCACAAAAGCCCACGAGAATGCCGTACATGCTCTGTTGCTCTCAGACATTTGGGTTCGGTGTCCAAGGAAGATGCATTGTTGGGGACAGTTCTGGTGATGGAGCTGTCCTAGCCAGCAGTGACCCATAGCTGTGGTGGGTCTGCTTCATGTGAGGATGCTCAATGCCTGCACAAGCTCACTCGTTGGCTACTTGGTTCTACCTGCCCCTCCCTGGAACATAGCCAGGTGCCTTCTCTCTAGTTCATCGTGCCATGGGCCTCTCCTCCCACTGTTGCCCAGGCCCACTCACTGCTGTGGTGGAAGATCCCAACTTGAGACCTTGACTTGTCCCACTTCTGGTGATCAGTGATCCGAAGAGCACATCTAGCAGGAAAGAGATGCCCATCCAGCTCAGTGCCAAGGGAGCCATGGCAGAGCCTACAGGCATCCTTGCCATTCTGTGGCACAGGGGCTCATCCCCCTCAGCTCCTGGCTCTGGTGGTCCAGGCACTCTGAGCTGAGGGCCCACCAGCCACAGGAGGACTGTCTTCTCCTGTGGACCAGCCCACCACTCCATTACCAGCTTTACAGTCCTCACACCCTGCAGGAAGCTGGTAGGGATGGGTTTGGGGGCCTTCTCCCTCCCTCTACTCCATGGGTTCATTGTTAACCAGCGTATGCATCTGTGTCTCCTCACAGGGTGACAAAGACTTCCCCCCAGCAGCCGCACAAGTGGCTCACCAGAAACCACATGCCTCCATGGACAAACATCCTTGCCAGAGAACCCAGCACATTCAGCAGCCTCGCAAGTGAGCCAGCAACACCCGGACCCCCCAGCATCCTCAGCAGCGGCGCCCCAGCTCACCCACGGGATGCTTCCCTGCCCAAAAGAACTGGCGTGTTTTGTAAATTACTGCCCAGTTGAGAAACCAAAGACAAAGCAAACCACTGTTTTTTCTCTTAAATCTTTTTTAAAGTAAAAAAGGCTCAAGCCCCAAACTTTGTTTTTGTGAGCCCTGGTTGAGCATTTTTGAAGGCTTATTGCCCACTTCCCCCCAGAAGTTCCATAAGAGGAATTCGACGACTCCTGAGAAAGGAAGTCCTTCTTCACACGGTACCTTTAGTTCTCCCTCAGCAGTCTCCAGAGTTCTTGCCTGTGATCTAAACACAGGCCACAGAGTTGGGGGAGATATGATATGGTTAGGGAAAACTGCCTCCATTTTACACTTAGTAATTAAACCTGTCTTAATACCTTCAGGAAAAAAGGAAATAAGAACCAGGGTGGCCAGTTTCCAGTAAGGCAGAGTAGGGAAGCCTTGAAGCAGGCCCAGTGACGGAATTTCCCTCCTCACTGTGACAAGGGATCTGAGCTCAGGGTGGCAAAACATGAGCTTTACAGGGCTTTCACTCCAGGAACCATGGATCTGCAAATGGGGTGTGAGCAGTTTTCTCAGAGGATTTCCCAGTGCCAGTGCAGTCTGGCCTTGCCTAGGGCCCAGCACGCACGTTCCTTGGGAGAGCCAGGAGACCTATCTTCAGTACTCATCTTTAGACCTGCTTTTGCTTTCTGGAAGTGACTACTGACCAGGGTGAAGGAGCAGGATTGTCCTGTCCTTTGCCTCTCCAGGGGCCTGAAGCATCCACCCACCTGAGCTAGAAGAGCCGTTTGTGGACCAGTGCTCTAGAAGGCCTCCTGCCTGAGCACTCATCTGCTTGGGCTCATTTCCACCCGAGCAGGCCAGCTGTTCTGTTCTGCAGGCCTCTCTGCTCCAGGCTATCTTACACTGCCCATTCATAGTTATCGCATGTGTTTCCTTAAGAGCCAAAGGACTCATTTAGCGATGTTAGAACCTTCTGGAGCGCTGCTTATGGAGAGTGTGCACCAGACTATCGTGCTTGCCCACAGTGTAGTCTTCTGCGGGGCAGGGGTGCTCTGAGCACCGTCTGCTCCCCCAGCCTTCCTGGTACCCTTCACCAGGCTGGTGTGCCAGCTTGCTAGAGGACGAGGGCCTCCTCACATCTTAGAGATGGTGTTTAGAAGTCATAGCTGTCGGGGCCCGTGTTGTTCGTATCAAATTTCTTTCACTGACACTCTGGTTTGAACTATGAGTGGCTTTGGAAACCCAGTCTTGCAGCCAAGTGCAGGAAAGGACCTCCACCCAACTGAGCTGACCAGCACACCTCCCACCGCAGAAATCAGAAGCATCCACTGACCCTTTAGTTTAGCAGTATGAGAGGCAGCAGGTTCCATGTGCTTTCAGCTAGCTTGGGTGTGTGTCTATGGGCAGAGTGTTTCCCCAGTATGTTTCTTAATTGTTAACTTCAAGAATATTAGTGATTAAAATAAAGCTCCTGCATTTATATCCTGGTTTGCTTTTCTTACATTTCAGAAATTTCCTTTTACATCTCCCTAGAGCCACCAGATGGTTTCAGTGACAATTTGGCATGTGTACGTGATGGATATTTTCAGTAGTTATTTCCCAGGCACAGAGCTGAACTCTTGGGCCCCAGCAACTCAGGCCCAGTCACCTACTGAAATTGTCGAGGAATGGCTGATTTGAGACGTATTACTTGGGCCTCACAGTTGGCCCTGTGCTAGGAGAGTCCCACCTCCATGCTGGCAGTTCCTGTTCTCAGGCTGTAGCAGCAGAAATCCAGTCTGTTACAGTTATGCGTCCTCCCACAGCTGTGTCTGGTTATCAGATTTCTGTCTGCACTAGTTAGTCTTTCTCACCGACGTGACAGAATGCCTGCACACAACATAGTGCTTACTTGGGCTCACAGTTTGAGAGGGTTCCGTCCATCATGGCAGGGGAGGCATGGCAGTGGGACTGAGGCAGCCTGGACACATCAGAGGCAGTATGGAAGTGGAGGAGACCTTCAACCCTATGGTGTGCATCCACCAGCTGTCCAGAAGGTTCCATAACTCCCAAACAGCACCCTCCACCTGGGAACCAGGTGTTCAAACACAGGAACCTGTGGATGACAGCTCATTTAAACCCCCGCTAATCTGGCTGGGCCTCATCACTAATCACATCTGTAATGATGATTTACAACTTGGGTCACATCTGCAAGTTCTGGGAGTGGAGATGTCAGGATCTTTATTGGATGTGGTGGGACACTGTTCAACATGGACATGAGTCCCAGAAGCCAGAAACCTCCCTCTGAAAACACATGGTTTGGTTAATTATTCACATAGTAAATTGCTTTTCAAAACTATATTTTAAAACATGTCACCTGCCACAGGTCTCATCACTGGTCCCAGAAAAGACAGGAGACTGAAAGGAAACAGGAGGGGTAGGCCCTCCAGACAAGAGGGCTGTCCACCTCTGCATCCAGTGGCCCTCAGTGGAGGGATTATAGTGTTTCCAGATTCTCTACATTGTGACAGTGTACAAATGGGAAAATTCAATTCAATGGCCAGTGTCTAAAGTCACTGGTGGGAAACATTTCTCTAAGTAAGAAGCACAAATGGCCAATAAACCCATCTTTTCAAAAGATGCACATATCCTAGCCAGCATGGTGGATCCCAAGCCAGAAGACACCCTGGGCTGCACGTGAGTTACAGGCTGATGTGAGCTACATAGTGGGGCCTCTCAAAAAGAGTAGGGGCTAGAGAGATGGCTCAGCGGGTAAGAGCACTTGTGTAAGCATGGGGGCCTGAGTTCAGTCCGCAGAGTCCATGCTGAAGGAAGCAGAGACGAGCATCACTAGGCTCCCAGGTCAGCCCGTCTAACCCCTGCTGCTTCAGGGAAATAAGGTAAAAGAGTGAGTGAGGATGACGCCCAATGTCTTCCTGTCTCCTGTGTGCACACAGGGCACACACTGTGCACAGGTACTAAAAAGATTGTAGGGAATAGATCTTGGTTTTAAAAATGAATAGATAAATAAGTAAGACAAATTAGAACCACCGTAAACGACCAGTCCCACAAGATGCGTAGAACCAACCAAGGTTAAATACAGTGTTGAGGACGTGTGGAAGTCGTCCAGTGCTGTTACAGTGTAAAATGGTATAGCTGCTTGGGAAATGATCCTCAAGTAATTGTACAGACTTCCCATAAGATCCAGCAATTCCCTCCTGGGTCTACACAAAAGGCACATGAAAACGTGTGTACACAGATGTTTATAACAGCATTATTCATCATAGCCAATGGATAGGTTGGCGTTGGAATGTGAAGTGTCCCCACTAGGCTCATGTATTGGAATACTGGGTCCTCAGCTGAGGTGCTGTTTGGGAAGACTGCAGAACCCTGGAGCCCCGCCTGCTTGCTGACTGGATGCAGTGTGTCCAGACACCTTCCTGCATTCCTGTTGCCAGGCTTTGCCCACCATAATGCACTGTCCCCCTGAACTGTAGGCTGAAATAAACCGTCTCCCCCTTAAGTTGTTGCCAGCCAAGGGTTTGGTCAAGGTGAGTACAAGGTGGAAATAATTGACCTGATTGCCCTGGAATGGAAGGACGCAGAGGGGTCTACTCAGTATTCCCAGCAATCAAAAGGACAAAGGAAGACGCCCTGCAACACAATGAACGTCGGAAGCATTATGCTGAGTGAAATAAGCTAGTCACAAAAGATAACGTGTTCTATGTCACGACATTCATGTGAAATACCCAGAACGTGGAGCTCATTGATGGGACCAGAGAGAGCGGGTGACAGCTAGAAGGCAGTTTCTTTGTGAGGTGTGAAAATATTCTAAAATTAACCATATGGATTGTTTGCACACACACTTGTGCATAGAGAGTTGGGTTGTGCTTTGGATGGGTGAACTGTGATGTGGGAACGTCATCTTGGTAAAGACGTTTTCCTGGCAGAGCTGATGTTTGAATCCAGATCTTCTGACTGCAGAGCTATTGTCTCCACAGCGCATCGTGCCTCAGGCTCTGCGGTCATGGGACTGGAGTGAGGCTTTAAAGTGAAGGGCAGAGGATCCAATCCTTGTTCTGGAGCCTGTGGCTAGGATATTGGGGCTGATATTACCACAAGCAAACAACAGTGGAGGAAGAATGAGTGTGGGAGGCAGAGAACATTCAGGGTAGAGACTGCCTGGCCTCAAGCTGAGCTTTGACAAGATGAGCCTGAAGCTTGGAGAGAGACAGGGCTGGGGGGCAGCCTGCGGTCTGTGTGGAGAAGGTAGTGAAGGCTGGGGTACCATGAGGGCGAGGGTATGGATAGCCTCTAGGAGCACAGTACGAATGTGAGAATGGAGCTTCCTGCTGCGATGCAGGGGTGGAGAAACATGCCAGAGCACACGAGGTCATGACTGGCAGCAGTATAGGACTGAATGGTACCAGAGAGCTAAAGTAGCTGACCATTCCATCACCAGGGGTCCCCAGAGCAGGGCTGCCAGCGAAGGCGAGCCTGAAGCCAATTCACAGGAATAGAACGGGAGGTTGAAAGTAAGACCCTCACTGGATGAGAAAGTAAGTTTCTTTAGGAAGAGCCAATAGAAAATGAGCATACCTGTGAGGAGAGTACACAGAGCAATGTAAGGCAAAAGAAAGGAGAGTCAGATATTCGCAAACTCATGGAGCAGAGCGGCAAGCTCACCTTTGAGAGGAAGGCAAGGGGTACACACCCTGTTCCCTGGACGGGGGAGCAGTGTCATCCCATCACAGGACAAGGAAACTGAGGCTTGGGTGACTTGGGACCTGAATGTTGGCAGAGTTACTGTAAAGCTGTAAGAAGTCAAACAAGTCAGAAGTCAAACAAGCCTCATTACCTGCAAGCCTAAGGTGGCAAGGGACCCATGGAAGCGGGAGGAAGGCTAGAGAGAGTGGTGGACAGAGGAGACAGAGAACAAGGTTGCCAAGATCCAGCTGAAGCAGTGGAGGAAATGGGAAGGCCTGGAGGGGGGCCAGCTTGGATGCCAAAACGCCATGGGTTACAAAACCGATGTAGAAATCCTCAAGGAAGACGGTGCCAGGGGCTAGTGGATGATAGGGATTTGGCCAGGGAAAGCTGGATTTACAGAGCTGTGGAGAAAGAAGGACTGTGATGGCTAATGCTGATCTCAAACCTTGAAGAGCAGGAGGCTCTGTTTAGCCACCACCACCACCCCCCTTGATGAGGGGTAACGCTTGAGGATCGGGAACCCTGTCATGATTGTCTCATGGGAGAGCAAAGAGTGCCGATGTTGCAGAGATGACCAAAGGCTCCAGTCACACCTGTCCCTGCTGGAGTCATCTGGTCCCCTGTCCTCAGCCAGCAACCCTGCAGTTATGAGCTCACTGAGGTCTGTGAGGATGAGAAGACACAAAGCCAACCAAGAAATGAAGGCGCTGGGAAGTGTGAGGTGTGGGTGGACCAAAGGGAGGACACAGAGGTTGCTGGTGGCAGGAAGGAATGATGGGCTCCATGCTGATCAAAGTGGTGTTCAGGAAAAAGTGACAGCGTGAGGAGCTCAGGCTAGTGTTGGGCAGAGCATGGATGGACAAGAGGCCTGCAAGAGGCCACAGTTCACCACAGGTCAGAGACACTTGCTTCTGGCTCCCATGCCATTTGGCAGGCTCTGTTAGGACTCATGTGGCCCCAATACCCAGCACAGCCCCTTGAATGTCTTTGGGGGGAGCCTTTTATAACTATCACAAATGCCTCTGGGGTGGCTCAAGCCTTGAGGGGTGCCATGCTCATCCCCTGCCACCCCACAGGACCAAGAGCCGAGGGAAGGTCCCCCGGAATCATTCCTCTGTCAACAGACCCCTCCTGGAGGAGTGACAAGTCCTCCCTGGTCTAAGGAAAAGGAAGGAGGTCATACGACATTATGTCCTACTCAGAGGCATTGCCCTCCACCCAGTGAGTGCTGATGCTCACACTGTACATAGCCCTCAATCCCTCTGGAGCACAGCAGCAATCCCACCGAAAAGGACCCACAGTGCAATGGGGGCAGGGAGGAGGGAAATGGAGCGACCTGTATGACTTAGTCATACAAAGTTTCTACTTAATAATAGAAAAAAAATATGTCCTGGACTGATTCTGAGTCAACATCCATTTCAAATGGCTGCCCTCACTGCTAATACCCAGGACAACAGAGACCAGGGGCTCTGGGTGGGCCTGACCTTCAACCCCACCTCTTCCACTTATTACCTGGAAGGCCACAGGCAGCTTGCTTTTCTCCAAGCCTAGGTTTTATAACTATAAAATAGGGAACCATTCAGAACTTTCTAGAATGTCCCAGATGGGTATGTTAAAACAGTGAATTCTATTGATGTTAATCTGTCATCGTTCTTATTATTGTTAATTTATAGAACAGGATTAAAGATACTGTGAATTCTGTCCAGTTATCCAATACCAAGAGGACTGAGAAAGGGAAGGGAAGCCCACCCTGAGAGAAGACCATGAACACATTTGAGCAGCACGAACGCAAGTGCTGACGGGAAGGTGTGCAAAGTTATTCCACCCCATGGAACAGTTCTCCACCCACCAGTCCTCCTACACCAGGTGGGGCTTGCCTGCAGGTTCAGCAGCCCTGGGAGTTGGAACAGTGAAATGACCATCAACCAAGGAGAGAGCACAGCCTGACCCAAAAAAGCCCTGGAGCAGGTGGGGCGGGGGTGGGGCAGAAGGGGGCAGATACCCAAGACTTAGCAGGGTTGTGATTAATTATTTTTAAAACCTCTGCCTCCAGCCTCCACAGCAGTGGTGTTCTGCAGTTCTGCAGTTTCTTGACTTTCCAGCTGCTATGCTGGCTAAATATTGCTTTTTACAAACTCAGAAGTGAACTTATTCCCCAAGATAAGGCATCCTGCTGGCCTCTGCAGGTTCAAAACCAAAATTTAGGCATTTCTGCAAGGCTCTCAGGGGGTGGGGGCATCCTTAGGGCCCTATGCTCCCAAAGGAGGGGGAAGGGGCAGGGAACACTGAGCACTTAAAATTTCCTCATAGCGGTAGTCTTAGCCAGAGTTCTCCAGAGAGCCAGAACCAACAGAATGAATATATACAGTCATGGGCCACATATACAACAGCCGGCATTATGAGTGACCTGGTAAGATTACAGCACCTGGGAACATTGTCGCTGTCTTGGGTTGTGTAAATACACTTGGTGTTTGCAAAGGACAAAAATTTCCTCGTGACACACTTCTCAGAGCATGCCTCTTTCCTTACAGGACATGTAACTATGCACACCCATGCACAAACAAGCACAGAGAGATAGATAGATAGATAGATAGAGAGAGAGAGAGAGAGAGAGAGAGAGAGAGAGAGAGAAGATGCTGCTTGTTTTTGTTTTGCTTTGTTTTGTTTTGAGACAGGGTCTCACTCTGTAATGCTGGCTGGCCTGTAACTTCCTATGTAGACCAGGATGGCTTCCAACTTGCCTCTGCCTCCCCAGTGCTAGGATTGATAAGTGGGAGCCACCATGTTCAGTGAAAGAAAGTTTTGAAAAAGAATTGGTTCATGGGGCTGGAGTGTTGCTCAATGGGTAGAGTCCCAGCTTAGGATGTACAGAGCTCTGACTTTGATCCTCAGGACTGCACAAACTAGCCATGAAAGCACATACCCGGAATTCCAGACAGAACTTGGGAGCTGGAGGCAGGGGTGTAAGAGCTGATCTGTGGATTAGAACTCAGATAACACCCAGAAAATTCCAATGCACCTCAGAACTTAAGGAGTATCTGAATTCTTGTCTATAAAGTTAAAGAATTAAAATTATAGACCTCCAGAGGATAAGGTATAGTGGGAGACTTTATTTAAAGGAAAATGGGAAGTTACAGAGATCTCCAACCACCAGTGTGGAGAGAACACGTAGGAGAGGTTTTAACAAAATCTATGATGTTCAGCCAAACAAGCAGAAGAAGGAAAGATAACAGAGGGCTCCCATCATGAGGAAGAAGGTTCATGTGGGAAAAAATCTTGAGCCTTCCCTTCCTAAGGCCTGGAAATATAGAAGTCCTCCTCCTAGGAAGCCATCTGGAGGGAAGAAGAGACTGGACTTTGTTTCAGTGACTTTTAAAGACCTCAGCCAGGTAAGTCAGAGAGACAGCTGGTTGGTCTCTACCTGACCAATCAGCTTTAGCATCTAGCTTTGAGCTCTGCTAGACACCTCCCACTCAGGGGAAGGAGGGTCATGCCCGGAATCTGTGAACTTGCCTGAAACTGTCACAGGTGGGCCTCATCCCAAAAGAAGTTCAAGAGTTGGCTCTCGAACTTATGGAAGCTGGCAAGCCCACTTTCTATAGGGTGGTCCACAGAGGGAAGACCCGGTAAGGACTGAGGTGGCAGCGGGAACCTGGGAGCCAAGTGCTAAAGACAGAAGCTCTTACCCCTCACATACAGTTGGGACGTGAGCCTTTGCTTCTGTTAGTTTGGATGGGTTGGATGAGATTCGACCACATTATGGAAGACAATTAATATTTAGTTAAAGCCCATCAACTGAAATCTGAAACACATCCAAAGCACCTCACCGATGCACACACGACCGTCCAGCATAATGTCTAACCAAATATCCGGTCACCGTGGACCAGCCAAGTTGACACGTAAAATGAACCCTCACAAGAGCTCATAGCAGATCATTTCCTCCGGGACCTGCCCTCCCCCAACTCACGCCATGTGTCCAAACATCTCAGCATTCTGTCTTACATTTAACTTGCTCTTCCAAACAGGCATTCTAAAATTCAATTAAGAACATTCGTGGCAAGAGAAAATTATTTTTCCCTTGTTCTCCCCTTTAATCCTGAATATTATGATAAATTCGACTGCCATGCTTAAAAAAAAAATCCAATTTGTCAACTGGAAAAAAAACCAACCCAATCAGATGTAATGAACTAATGTAATCTGGAGGATTTGGGACTCTACCCGGAAGCTCTAAATGAGCTTTTTGATTACATTTCAAAATTGTCATTCTCTAGTGTTACCGGTCACTTAAAAGAGAGAGGCTAACATTTTTGTAGCAGAAGCGTAATGCTCGATTTCCCATGCAAATTATCAGAAACTGTGTGTGTCACTCTTGGAGAGATGCTTAAGGACTTGGGATGTGTTCAGAGAACGTGGAGAGCAGTGACTGTCACCCGAGAGAGATGCTCCCCACCCTAGGAACCCTGGGCAATGTCTGCAGACAGATTTGTCCCAGCTAGGAAGTAAGGGGGAGAGGCTAGCGGGTAGCATCCAAGGATAGAGGCATTCTAGACACCTCTCCCGCAAAGGGCAGCCTCTGCCCAGAGCAGGATCCCATCCAAGGAGAAGGCCTGTAGCCCTGCCTTTCTGGAAGCCTATGGCTTCTAGCAATGTAACTGAACAGCCAGAGGCAGCTTCCTTTCAACCTGGAATCTCACAAACACACGACACACGTTTCTGTGGGTGATGAAGGTAAGTTTCGTGGAAGCGGTTGGAGCAGGCCAAGCCTGTGTGCATTCTTGTCCCTGGAGCAGAACCCGGTGAATTGCCAGGATGTGGATGGGCTCCTGGATGCACAGGAACGTGTTGGGTAAAGGAAACCTCTTCCCTTGGGAAGACAGCATGGCACCTCTGAGCTACAGTGGGATGGTTGTTTTTGTCCTATGCTGATGTAGATTGGAGAAAAGCATCCCTTGGTGACTTCCCACACACACTCACATTGGGCAGGCAGGGCGAGCTCACAGGGTTTTGGCTCTGCTCTTGAAATTTTCTCAGAGAAAGGTCTAGAAACCTCTTTCCTAATTCATGCAGCCTATTTTTCACAGCGCCCCTCATGTGCCTCCGGCTGAGGACCTCAGAGTTAGTTACCAGCACGTGTGGCCAAAGAGGAAGACGAATGTTTCTAGAAACATGTGCACTCAAAGAGATCGTCCAGGAGCTTCTCAGCCCAGGCTTATGTCCCTGCTTCCTGGCACAGCTCCTGCCTCTCCTGACCCCTCAACGTGTCCTCATTTCTGTCACGAGGGACACTGTGTGACTTTTCCTGAGAGGTGAGAACAGATACCTGTTCGCCCTAGATAGGGCACTGATGACAGACCAAGGCAATGATCCCACCCAAGCCTAGCTTGCTGAATCAAAGAATTTGGGGGTTTGCTTACAGGTCCATGGGTGACGAGCAGCTGCAGCCTAGAAAAGCCCACCCAGCACCCATGAGCACCCATGAGAGCAACGTCCCTGGAGCGCCCTGCCCAGTCTGCAGGCAGCTGTAGAACAGTCTCCACAACAGTTGTTTTGGGTTTTTGTCACTTTGGGGAGGTGGAAACTTGCTTCTGAATTCTCCTAACTTTCTTCTGAGTTGGGTGCTCCCTGTCCCTCCAGGAGGGAGTGTTTCAATCTACAGGATCTGCCTATGCAAGAGAACTCTTGGGAAGTGCTCATTTCTCATCCATTCCCCACACTGAGGATGGACTTGGAACCCGATTCCTCGGTGGCCCTGGAGCTGGAAGGATTTCCAACTACATGCTTCTGCCATTAGCTACAACCCGTCCAACTAGATCACATCACCCGGCATTACGAGGCAGATTTCAGAACACTACACAAGACAAACTCTGCAAAAGTCCTGCACTTTCTCACCAAATTCTACCCTCCCTGCCTACGATGGCTTCCCCTTCACCCGATGGCCTGTCAAGCGAGTTAAAAGAACAGTTAAAATAAGTCCTTTAAATGTGAATTGCTTGGATATCACAGCTGAAATCATTTTGCTATCTTAAGACTAATTTTCTTCAACCTTACAGGCTAAAATATTTAATTATCTTCACAGATGATCTTATTGTATTAAAAGTTATCCTAGGTAACAACAATCAAACCAAATGATAGCTACTTTGCAAACAGAGAACAGTTATCATGTCTAAGAGAGAGAAGCAGATAGAGCTGCATTAGTTTACCAAACGAGCGTTCAAGGACAAGTAGATAACCTTCACACAATGAGATAATGGTCAATAGGCACTTATTAACTTGGCCTTGGTCACGTCATCTTTCATTAATCACAAAGGCATTAAAGTGGACACTTTTCCCACTGAGAGATCTTCCAGGGCCCCGCAGCATCACCATCACCATTGGCATCATTGTCAGAATCCTCATCACCACCACCCTCGCCATCACCACCTGTGCCACCATCTTCAACCTTATCCCTGCATTTCCTGAGCACTGTACCCGGCATTCATAGCGACCCTCTCCATCACATTGCAGATGAGAAAAATGGAGTCCTGTGAGGTGAAACACAGACCTAACATACTTAGTAGGACTCGGAGTTAAAACCGATCTAACGCCAAGTTCTAGGCTTTCTCCCATGGAGCCTTTGTCACTGTTTCAGGTTTTATTTATTTTTTTTTTTTGAGACAGGTTATCACTCTGGTCCAGGGTGGCCTGAAACTGAAACTGAGCCTACGGTCACAGCTTCCCAAGTGCAGGGATCACAGGAGTGCCCCACCATGCCCGGATGTCCCTAACAAACACAGACTGAGGCTGGGGCACTTCTCAGCACAGCTGCCATGGGCACCTTGGACGGGCACTTGGTCTGTCTGTCTCTGTTTGCCCATTCATAAAATGAGAAGGACAATGATCTCCAGGTCACCATGTTGTGATGTTCGGGCTGTAGCACGCATATGAGATACTCCATCATTTGAAGCCAATGAGAAGACAGTCATTATTGGTTTTTCTGTGATATGCAGTCGGCCTTTGTCCCAGTTGGTACAAATGCTCACAGAGGAAGCCTCCTCGTAAATGGAAGAGGAGACACTGTTCTCTCCTTGCTTCCTTCAGACCGGGAGGAAAGAGTCCTGGAGGCCATTTGCAAGGAGGAGCCCGCTCCACCCACTGTCCAGTGTTGCTAAGCTGGCCTGTCGGGTTTGAACAACACAGAGAGGATTTTCAGGATATGTGAAAGAGAGAGAGGAGGAGAAGGGGAGAAGACATCTGAAGTCTGGGGGTCAGAATGAGGCACTGAGGGAGCCAGGCCCCAGCCGGGGATGTGCCCTGTGGTCCTGGAGGGGCCTTCAGTGACTGGTCCGCCTCCAGTCTCCCAAGTGTGTGCTACTGGGAATAAAGCAGGCTCCTGGTTCTCCTCGCATGAACACACACACACACACACACACACACACACACACACACACACACACACACTGCTCTGCTCTGTGCTCTCATCATCCTGACTTTGGGATGGGACCAGGCTCAGTGCCAGGCCTCCCGAGGAAATCACAGGGCCTTCTGGGATGTCTTCTTCCTTCATCCCAGCCCCATCCGTATAGGAAAAAATTGGGCCTTGCCACTAAAAAAGAGGTCTGGCCATTCCCCCTTAGTGCTGGCACTGATCTACTTCACGCCTGGCAGAAGTGTGTGTGGATGGCAAGGGCTGGCACACTGACGGGAGGGCGGGGCCAGCAACATCACTAATCCCAAAGTGGGAGTGGCCATGCCAGAAGACCATTGCCATGGAAGCAGTCAGTCACTAGTCCTGACTTCATTCGACAAAGCCCCAAGGTTCAGTGACTGACACGCTGCTTCCAGAAGCTCCCTTACCTGACTGCATACTGCCACACACTGGTGACAAGAAGGTGACACATCCTGAGGACAAAGGATGCTGCAAGACCCTGTTCCAAGCACCTCGACCTGTGTCTTATCTCTGTGCGTGTATGGCTTTCACTGCGCTTGCTGGGTCCTTCCAGGGAGTTTGTGTATGTGTGCATGTGTGTGTGTGTGTTCATGCACGTGTACATGTATGTGCAAACACGAATGCCCTCCACCTGTTTTTATTGGGTTGTTTATTTTTGAGACTGGTCTCTCATTGGTTTGGAGCTCACTTGCTAAGCTGACTGACTGGCCAGTGAGTCTCAGGGATCCACTTATCTCTGCCTCCCCAGTGCTGGGGAGCACACACACGTGCACAGCACCCCACTTAAATGTTTCTACATGGGTTCAGAGGATTGAACTTAAACCCTCATGTTGGCCAGACAAGTATTTTACAGACAGCTATCTCCCCAGCCCTGTTCAGGGAAAATGTGAAGTGAAGGATAGTTTAGGGAAAAATCCAACCCACATGTAGTTGCTGTCAAGTGAGAGAAATCTTGAGTATGAACAAGGCCCTCAGAACTCACAGCCCCGCTAACTCTGGAACCAGGTGCTCCCAGAATCCTTATGGGAAACATCGATGAAGACCCAGGCATCAGGTGGCCACGTGGGTTACTTCAGGCCTCTGAGGGTCAGCAGGACCCCCTGTGCTTAGTCTATTCAGGAATCCCAAATTACACCTTCTCCACATTATTTAGTAGGGGCTCCCAGGGGACCATGTGGGCTGTCTGAGTAGAATATAATGTGCATTGTCCAGCCCAGTTCCCTGATGCATCCTAGGTGTCCAACGCTGGGAGGGTGGGGCTAGGGATGTGGCTCAGCAGAAAAGTGAACTTCCTGTACAAGCATGAGGACCTGAGGGGGCCTGAGACCACCCAAGTTTGAATCTCTGAGACTCACGTAAACAGCTGGGCCTGGACACGCATGTCTGTAACCTCAGTCCTGTGGGGAGCAGAGCCCAGAGAATTGTGGGGCCCACGAACAGCAAGTTTCAGAAACAAAGACTCTGTTGCAAGGGAAAGTTGACGTGTGAGCAATGGAGGGGGACACCTGGCCTCCAGCCACGTGTCAGCAGGAGCACATGGGCACATCACACACACACCACACCACACCACTATGCATATGCGAGAGAGAGAGAGAGAGAGAGAGAGAGAGAGAGAGAGAGAGAGAGAGAGAGGTTTTCTTTGACTACAGACAAGAAGAGAGGCACAAACTAGTCAAGTATGGCCTGTCGGCTGTAGTCTCCTCTCTGGAAGCACTGCTTGGCTCACTTTCCAGAACCCCAGATTGTGGCAGGGTCAGAGGTCAGGGCCAGTGAGTCATGAGGCAGCTCGGGACGTGCAGTGTGATGGCGGAGAGTGAAGGCTCTGGGTTCACAGACGAGCCATACCTCTGGACTGATGGGCTTTGCACCCCACATCTTAGTGGCTGGATGGTGAAGGGACTCAGAGAGGCCCCTCCTTCCAGAAGCACCGAGGCCAGCTCTTAGCCAAGCTCCGATAGGTTCCGTTGGCCCCGTAGGTCTCTTGTCCTGAGGACACCATCACAGATGCATGAATCGAATCATTGATCTTACAGTGTTGTAGTTCTGGGAAAGGGAGCCACAGCCGCCTGTCCATCTGCCAAAAGGCAGGCATGGTTTAAAGTAGTTCCCTAGAACCAGAGGGCACACATGGCAGAGGCTGAGCCTCCCCAGGGGCAGACCTTCTCAGGGCAATCACCTTCAGAACATATCTCTTTCCCGCCCTCCCTGTGGCCCTAGTTCCTGCTCTGCTTGCCAGCAGGACTCATGGAAGGGTCTTCAGAGATGCCCTGGTCACCTCCAGGGCACAGGAGCAGAGGCTGTTAGGGTGAGGGACAGAGTCTGCCTAGCGGGGCTCCCAGCAAATCTCAGTCCAGGATTCACTAACAATGCTCAAATCACAAAGGAAAAATGAGTCCTGGACTGGACGCCAGTCTGTCTGCCTCCAAAGTCTTTCCTCACACGGTTCAGAGTAGGCATGGTATCATTTGGTTTAATTAGGCAACCCAAGCATTTTCGTGCCCATATGCTTTTCTGGGAGAAGAGCCAGTCTGAGTCTAATAAAGCTATTTTTCTACAATGTATCTTCGACTGACTGAGCTGATTTAGCTGGTTTCCATTGTTGTCAATACCCTCATCACCAGGGCCCAGGATGAAATTCCAGAGAGGTAATTCACCAGACAATCACCACACCCACACCAATGGGTGGCAGGCAGGCCATTTTTCTGATTCCTGTGTGGAGGAGGCAGAGCCTTGCTCTGAGAGCTCACTCTGGGAATGATGGGAGTGTGCTGCTGGAATGATGGCAGTGAAACATGAGGAACAGTGGGGGCTGGACAGAACAGCACAGGTGGTTGATTAAATGTCCCCCAAGAGACTAAAAAATGTAGTAAAGATTTGTCTCCAGCTGCCTGGCTGGAGGAGGTGTCACCTAGGCTGGATTTTGGTGATTCTGAGGTGGATGTAAAATTCCAGCTATGCATATGCAAAGGGAGCTGAAGTCTGGCAGTCCTGCTATTTGAGTTAGGGACAATGTGCTTGCTTACTTTGGAGGTGCTGGGTCTCTGTCTCTCTGCTTGGATCTATGAAAGGGGGCCAGCCTTTTCCTTCATTTTTGGAATTTCCCCTAGATCTGTTATTTCAATAAATACTTTCCTCCCCAAATTGTGCCTAGTTTGGAGATTCATCCCAGCAGCGTGTGGCTGACTACGACAGATTTGGTACCAGAAGTGGGATGATATAGCTGAGATGAATCAGACCATGTGGATTTTGGTCTTCTGGAACTTGTGTGCTGGAGGAATAGACATGGACTTGGTACTTGCAACTGAAGATGCCTCCCAGGCCAGTAAGCTAAGTTTTATGGACTTGTGGGAATTTAGGAGTGAGACCCCCACAATGTTTCCAAGCTCCTCCTTAACTCCTCCCCAGTCGGAGCTTTGCCTTGCCTCCTACAGGATAAAAATTGGTATTCTTGTTTAATTTTTTTCCTGAACATGTATGTACTCTTTCTGGAGATTTTTTTTTTTGAATTCACACCTCAATACGCTAACAGCAGTTAGGATTATTTCTTCAGAGAGGGGATTGTGATGGTTTTAGGCAAGCTCCATAGACACCATTAGGCTGTGGTGAGGGGCTAGATTTCATTTCCACATGAACCTTTCTATCTCATGATCTTTTTTTCCCTGTGTGTTTAGCTGAACAGCATAGATTTTGTTAAAACCTCTCCCCCATGTTCTCCCCACACTGGTGGCTGGAAGTGGTGGTTGGGCTGCCTCCCTATCTCTTTCCCAAATCCTCTGAACTGACTCCAATCTAGAATAAATGTGTGTGAAAGAAACACACATACACACACATACACACACAGACACACACAGACACATACACACACACGCGTGAAAGTAAATAAACAAATAAGGTGATGGAAAACAATTGAGGAAGACACCGAAGTTCAGCCTCCAATGCCCACATGCATGTGCACACATGTACACCAGCACACACATGTGCATGTGCACACAGCACACACACATGCATGCCCACACATATACACATAAAACTAAGTAACACTTTGAAATAACAATGTGGATCTAAGTTAGACTGATTGCCGAAAGAATAGTTCATTATTATTTTTTAAAGCAGCGCAAGTTTGGGCACCATAAAATGTGAGTGGAGCACAGTGGGCATCCTGCCAGGCAGGGTCCTCTCCCTGCCCCCTAAGTGCCCAAGGACTAACCTGGCCAATCCTGCTGCACTAAACAGGAAATGAAAAGTTAGAAAAAAACACTCTATAAAAACATGCAACCTGGGCTGGAGAGATGGCTCAGCGGTTAAGGCACTTGGCTCCAGTGCCTAAGGCCCCGGGTTCAATTCTCCAAGACCCATATAAGCCAGACCTACAAGGTGGTGGCCCTGGTGCTCTCTCTCTCTCTCTCTCTCTCTCTCTCTCTCTCTCTCTCTCTCTCTGTATTTCTCTTCTTGAAAATGAATAAATAAAATATTTAAAAAAAACAAAAAAACAAAACAAAACAAAAAAACATGCAACCTTACCAATAATGGGGCAAATGACTAGTGATGATGATATGCGGAGTTTGAACCACTTGATTTGCAAACCATAGCAAGTCTAATAATTAGCAAGCTGTGCAGGGTGGGACATGGCCTCTCACCCCTGCTCAGGGCTGAATGTGAGGCAGAACTCCTGAAAAGGGCCCCATGGTAGTGATCGCTGAAAGCAAAATACCTGTTTCCCTCAAGCAGACCATTCCTGTCTTCTAAAAACACTCAGGTGTGCCTACATAGACAGGTATGGGAACACTGTTATCTGGAAGCGCTAAAACCTGAGAACATTTTACCAGCCCATCAAGGAGATGCTTATATGAACCATGGCTCCCATACTGAGGAGTTCCCTGCATCCCAGAGAATGAAGAGAATTGAAAATGCTTCCTGCAAAGCCTAGTGAGTATCCAAACCTGCCTAGCAAATGGGATCGTGTTGTGCTTTGAATGTTGGTGCTGTTGTTTTTTTTTTTAAATATATATTTATTGTCCATAATGAGTTGCATTATTTAGTGGGCAAACCATGCGTTGTTATCCCGAATTCCCCAATTCCCCCCCTCCCCATCCCTGATCAGTTGTATATCCTCCTCCATGCCATGTACGCTTGGACCCTGCTGGTGGTGCTGTGTGGGAACCTTTAAGAGGTGGAGCCTTGTCAGAGGAAGAGAGTCACTGGGGGCAGAAATCGAGGTTTTGTAGCCTGGTCCTACTTCCTGTTCACCCTTTGCTTTCTGACTAAACATGACCAGGTACTACATGCTTTGCCTGCCCAACTTCCCCTTGAGACTGTGAATCAACCTTTTCTTCCTTACATTGCTTGTGATCAGGTATTTGTTCACAGCAAGGAGAAAGTAACTAATACGAAAGGGAATAACACATTAAAAATATATTCTAGGGCTGGAGAGATGGCTTAGCGGTTAAGGCACTTGTCTCCAGTGCCTAAGGCCCCAAATTCAATTCCCCAGTACCCACATAAGCCAGATCCACAAGGTGGTGGCCCTGGTGTTCTCTCTCTCTCTCTCTCTCTCTCTCTCTCTCTCTCTCTCTATCTCTCTCTGCTTATAATATATATATTTTAGGCCACACCAACAACTATGCTGAAGGACAGCCCCAAAGAGAGGGAAGTCACTCTTTATAACACCCTTTCAGTATCCCCCAATCATGTCTGTGTATTAATTCTTTAGCTGTTAAAATAAATTTTAAATTGTCTTAAAAGTTCTTCAAGGACTTATTTTAAGAAACCCTCCCTCGTTCCCAAGAAAGGGAAGGGCACACATATAATGTACCACACAGGTGAAAGAACCCGTACAAAAGCAGAAATAGGCTGTGTATCTGTGTGTGTTTCAAAATGCATAGAAGGACCCTTGAAGTGGTGAACTCTGAAGAGATCACAGGGGTGCTCTCCTGTCACTGGGAGGACCCCTTCCTTGAAGGGGTGGATTGTGAAGAGATCATGTAACATGTATGAGAAGGTATTCAAACCCTTACCACTGAGACTGAGGAAATGGCTCAGCAGCTAAAGGCACTTTCTGGCAAAGCCTGCTAGCTGGGGTTTAATTCCCTGGCACACATGTAAAGCTAGATGCACAAAGTGGCACATGTGTCTAGAACTCATTTGCAGCAAGAGGCCCTGGCATGTCCAATTTCTCTCTCTAAGACATAAATATTTTTAAAAACCCTTACCATTGAATAATTAAGTGGAAGTCTGTGGAAATAAGAAAGCACACCCCTCCAATCAAAACAGGTGACGGGGAAAACTCTGGGTGCTTCATCATATTTATCTAACTTCCACACACTCCAGTTCATTCAAACACAAATGCCACAATGTTATACCATGAGAAAG
Organism: Zapus hudsonius; assembly: GCA_004024765.1. Classification (NCBI taxonomy): domain Eukaryota; kingdom Metazoa; phylum Chordata; class Mammalia; order Rodentia; family Dipodidae; genus Zapus; species Zapus hudsonius. The sequence continues at coordinate 15,957 of PVHP010002021.1, read as the reverse complement.
TTTATTTCACAAGTGATTTTTAAGCCTTTTGTCATCAATTCCCCCATGTTCTCACACAACCCAATCGTTTTTTCTGGACTTCTAAAATAGACAGAATTTGTCAGAAATTAAAAAGAAAAAACCCCATATTCTTCTTGCTGAATCACATCATATTTAACTTAAAGATTATGAAACTTTGACTATCAAGAATTGAAGCTACTGAGGAGAGAGTCACATTTATTTTAGGTCCCAAGATAGCCCTGAGGTCTAAATAGGAAAATATCTTTTATAAACTATAACAAAGCTCTCATCTCAAAATAAAACATTCTGAAATTTATACAGTTATATCCCTTTTTGACAACTTCACAGTATCCAGAAACCTACTGGCGTCTTAGGACAGGGGAAATGGCTTTACATTCAAGAAGTGGAGGTGATGTCAGGACGTCACAACTTGAAACGTGGCCCTGTGCAGAAGTCTGGCATTCTTCACCATCCAAAATCACCTCGTTGAAAACGCTGCTCTTTTGGGGTGCTCAGCATTACCCATGGCTCTTTGCGATAGTCAACTGGCCCATGGCTCTCCAGGTTGGCCAGCCAGGCCCACAAAGAGGGCCAGCTTCCTTCCACATTATATATTTTCTTAAAACAGCAGCAGCAACATCAACAAACAGGACATCATGACATAGTGAAATCCACCTGAGTTAGCCATGATCCCGACATCTGATCCTTAGGCAGATGGAGAAATCCAGAAGCTTCCCAGAGTAAGATGGTCCTCCGGTTAGGAATCCAGGCCTGGCGCATTCCCCGGCCATCCTAACTGCCTGGGGGCGTGCCATCTTTCCACCCAAAGGCCTGGCTGTGACAACTGCAGCCCTGTCACCTGTCACGTTGGATGGAAGCTCCCGCTGCAGCCTCGTTGTGAGTGGGCACCAGGGAAGCAGGTCCCAGATTCCTTGATGGCACCACGAGCCTGCAACAAGCATGGTGACAGGACCGCTTCTGAGGGCCACTGAAGCACAAGGTGCCTTTCATACACGTCTTACTTCAAGCTGGGTCACAGCAAGGAGCCTGGAGTCCAACCAAGTCACTTGAAAATTGCTGAAACCATTAAAGTAGTGTTTTTCCTTTGTTTCTTAAAACAAAACAAAAACATTGAGAGGAGAATCTTAGCCACCAACTTAAAATGTTAATGAAGAAGAATTCAAGGGTAAAGAAATGGGTAATGGACTCAAGTCACACAGATGCATGAAACCAGTTCTGAATGCACCGAGATACAGACATCCGAGAAGACAGCAAGCCAGCGTCTAAGAAATGGTTCTGGTGGGAGGTTTTGACGCTGAAACACCCACACACCAAGGTGGTTCGAGTTGTCTTGTCATTTTAAGATGATGCTGTTGTTTGAGGACCTATCATGACCACTGCTCCATCCTCCCTTCCCTAGGACATGGCGCCCATGGTTGCCCAGCTCAAAGGGGGCAGAATCCAAACAGTGACCCATGCTGAAGGACCAAGGTCCTGAGCAAACACTTGGAGAACCTGCTAGAACTTCCCACACTGGGGAAGAGAAAAAGCATTTCATCACGTAAGAGCACACAGTTTATGGCGGTTCACCATCACTCTGCGCAGTCAACCACTTTGTGTTGATGGGACAGAGTGAGTGCGACCCTCCAGGAGCCTGGGACAAGGTAATGGAAGACCATCGCTGTACGTCTTACTTCACAAAGCAAAGTCAAGAGAAACTCCACAGAGGGCCTCCCGACTTTACATGGCATGAACCAGGGGAACAATGCTCTTCCCCGGGTACTGGCTTCCAGGCAGGTCACAATCATCCCATTGCTTGGGCCCTTCTACTCTCTGGGTGATGTTTATTCACAACTTGGAATTCACAGTATTTCCCAGCTACTGGGCACATGGGGCTTTGCATCGTGTCAGTCCTGGTGTGCATCCATCTAACAGAGCTCTGCCTTACCCACAGCAGCCTTATTTCTACTCCACAGACCTGGCCGGCTGTCCGCTTGGAAGGAATGGGCAGAGCCTACCTGTCTTTCTGCATCCCTTTCTGCATCCCTTTCTGCATCCCTTTCTGCATCCCTTTCTGCATCCACAAAACCACTTTCCAGTGGACATCATGAGTGTCTTCTTCGGACAATGGAGCACCCAGAGCTGAGACGGTGGAGTGACTCCAGCTTTTATTGAGAGGTATACAGTGCAGCCCAGAGCCTGCTTCGAGCTGGGAAAAGAGTGTCAAGTTCCATCCTGCACATGCCTCATGCTGCCTCTGTTGAGAGCAGCAGACACAGGACTCCCATGGGGTGGTCACTGCAGACCCGCAGCTCGCTGCCTCTGTTGAGAGCAGCAGACACAGGACTCCCATGGGGTGGTCACTGCAGACCCGCAGCTCTGAGCTTTCCCTGGTCCTTCTAGGGGTGACCAGCTCTGGGGTAATAGTGATGGATGATCCTTCTGGGTACAAAGTCCCCTCTTCTCACACAGAGGTGACTGTGGTTAATACAGCTGAGAGGCACAGAAGTAACTTCACACCCACAAAGTGCTGACCCCCAGGAGCCAAGGAGATCTGGGGGGTTTGGGAGGCAAGCAGCTGCATGACATTCTGGAAATATTTCCTCTGTCCAGTGTAACCAGAATTTATTTGAACAGTAAAAGCCTTTAAATATATTCAAAATTTCACCTAACTCTATTTATGTATAAATCCCTGAGAAGATACCTGTCAACCTGAAATTCACTATTTACAGTTAATAAACACAGGGCACAAACAGAGCCCCTGAACCTGGTCCTCCGCCATCACAAGTCAAGAGAGTAGACCAGCTCTCACTTCCTCAAACAGGGGACATCCTGAACCCCCTGCCCTTCCTCCATCCCTGGGGATGTGGAAACCCCAGCCTGGAACTACTACCACCGAGGTTTTCTCAAGAGCCCTGGTCTTCCTGCAGGGCTTCTGGTGCCAGCGATGAGCAAGGAGTTTAGTCACGTGGGATAAGAGGCAGGCACAGAAGCAAGACAGAGAGGAAGAGACAAGGTGAAGCACAGGACAGGGGCAAATGCAATGACAAAGCCTTTGGGACAATTGCTGGCTGGATGAGAGAAAGGGGCCACTGTCCATGAATGACATGGCGGGAAGTTACAGGGAAGGTGATCCCTGGGTGAGACTAGGTACAACAGTTCAAAGCAACAAAACACAAAGGGAAATTATTTCTTATGCTGCTGGACAGATGGGGAGGGTGGTCCCCTCTGCCTCTTGGGACCTACAATGACATCTCTCAACTGAAGAGAGAGAGAGAGAGAGAGAGAGAGAGAGAGAGAGAGAGAGAGAGAGAGAGAGAGAGAGAGAGAGAGAGAGAGAGCTAACAATGCAGCTTAAGAACATTGGGTCACCCAACGAACTCTGCAGGCCCCAAGGTGCTGGTTCCTTCACTCTCCAGGAAAGGTTTCCAGACAAACTCACTTGCCTGACTGCCTCCTGTTCCCTGCCTTCACTCCCAGGTGACCCCAAAAATTCAGACAAGAGCCCTGCTGGAAGGTCTGTCCTGATGTTATCCCCACCCGAGGGAGGAAGAGCTAGAGGCCACTCTGCAAGAAGCACCCTGAGTTCTCTCCCTCACTTCCGGCACTGCTTGCAGTCTGGGCAGGGTGCCCGTGTGCCAACCCCCCCCACACACAGAGTGAGCAAAGAGGCTTGCCCACATTTTCCTTGACTTAGAAAATGCCCAATAACAAATCTACTTCCCCATAAAGGGGGAAGTGCTGGCCATGCTGGGTGCTGTAGTGAGAGGGTGGATCCCAGCTGATCGTACTGAAAGTCTCCCACACAGAACAGGATGGGGCTCACTTCCAGAGAGACTGGGAAGACCCTGGACCCAAATCCCAAATGATCTTTCCTTCATTTGGGTCTTTTGGGTTTCACGGCTTGAATTTTTCTCCCCAGGGTGCAAACCAAAGCTCCCAGGCAGAGGGGGCTTCCCCTGACTTCCTGTCAGAACTCTCTGCCATCCTTCCATTGCACAAGGTCCATCAGACAGTGCAACCCCACTGAGCAGGGCAAGTGGCTAGCTCGCCTTCAGGTCTGCCCAAATCAGGCTTGCTGACATATCTCCAGATCTACTTGGCAACCCCAGGAGCATCCGTGCCCTGCACCCAAAGCTGGACCACACAGGGGGAGAGGCCCTCACCTGCCCATGGCAAAAGTGCCCGAGAAGCCGTGGAGCATGCCTTTCATCCCAACACTCATGAAACTAAGGGAGGAGGATTGCTATGAGTTCAAGGCTAGCCTGGAGCTAGAGTGAGTTCCATATCATCCTGGGAGCCCCTGCCTTGAAAGGAAGAAAATGAAGAAGGGAAGGAAGGCAGGCAGGAAAATAAAGGAAGAAAGGAAAGAAGGAAGGAAGGAAGGGAAGAAGGAGAGAAGATAAAAATCTATGAAAAATGGTCTAGAAGTTGATAAAACTATCAGCCTGGGCTGTCTCGTCCCCTGACAGTCTGTCCTTAACCAGACACTCTGACAATGGGTTTGTGGTGAGTTAGCCGGAAAGGACCAGACATGTATGTTTTTGGTGGGTAAGCAGCAGGAACCCAAGGCTTTGGCAGGGGTGAGGGGCTATATACCATTCCTGCTGTGGTAACAGGCTGGGCCCTTGGGCACTCTGCTGATGGCCAGACACTGAGTGAGCCCCTCTAGATGTTGTCCAATCCTGGCTTCTCCAATGACAATAAGATGTTCTCCAGAGGGGAAGTCTTTTGTGGGGGCTCAGGCTGGGGATCTAGGAAGAGCAGCCTAAAGAGGGCCTTCAAGTTTTGCAGAGAAGCTGAGAACTTTGGAAAAACACTGGGGTGCACTTCCCCCAGACACACACAACACAGACCTCTGCCACAGGAGTGCAAACTGAAACTGCACTCTGCCAGGGTACAGGACATGGGAGGTGTACATTAGAAGTCATGTGTCTCTGACTGGCTGGGTCTTTGGCTGACAGACAAGGGAGGGGCTCTTGGCCAAGTGGATGATGTTGTGGGCTGCATACAGATGTCACGAAGATTCCAACGAGAGACAACTTCAAAGATAAACAAAGGTCACACCCCCACAGTCTCCAAGGGACTGCATCACTCCAAAGTCCTAAGCCGAAAGGACAGCCTATTGCCAATAGTACCAGTAGTTTTCAAGGTAGGCACTGAGCTCTGGGTGTTCACTGTGGCGCCTTTCTGGAATCAGGAAGAAACTCAGCAAAATCTGTATGGTGACCACATCAATCTCCTGCCAGCCTGGGGCAGCCTGAGGTCCTGGTGTCTGGTTTTGAAAGGCCGGTATAAGATCCTGGATTGGTCAGTGCTCCATTGTGCCAAGTAAGAAGGAATAAGAAGTCAGTACCATCCTGTGCCCACGATATTTCCAGGGCTTGCAAATCAGCCTGTGATATTTTCAGTCTGTGGCTTCAACATTTGCACTAGATATTTAAAGGAAGACAACGGGATAGTTGTGCTCTAGGACACAGACTCTCCCACTGAGATCCCAGGGCCCCTGGCAAATCACATCTGGGCCCTGTCAAAGTCCTCACGCCCTGGAAATTCTATAAAGTGGGCATGAGAATGAACACTGGGGACGGTCATCAAAGAAAACCAAAAGTAAAATCCACACAAGGGCATCTTTGGACTTGAGTCTTGAAGACAGGGCCACCCTAAAAGAACAGTCCACTCCTGCAGACTGACCTCAAACTACTCCACTTAGAATCCACCACCTACCTGCTTTCAAAGTCACCTGCCTGTCTGTCATTCTGTCCTCCTTCCCACCCCCTGCATCTCTGACACAGTGAGCACATCCACATTTATCTAAGAGCTCATAAGACTTAATTTTGTATTTCTGTTAATCATTTATTAAATCTACTCACATTATTTTTCCTTCCATCTCTTAGATTTTTCTATCCAGTTTATCTAAAGCCCTTTGCTTAAAATGAGTTGCGTTCTAGCAACAAATGCTTATTTCTGCAACATTCCATAACGATTTGACAACGTTTTTCTGTTCAAATTACTATCACAGCCTAGACAAGAGTGTTTTACAAGAAAACACAAAGGGTGTTAAGCTCTCTGTCTCAGTCGATCATTCTGCAAGGAAGCCAATGCTTCTGTGAACTGGAAAAAGACATTGGCATTCTCTATCAAATTAAGAAGAAAAGCCAGTACTCAGGTGTGCCACCAGGACATGGCAAGACAAAAGGGGGGAGAATCCCTGGACTGTGTGTTAACTCACAAAGCTACTACAAATGCATATTGATATAGACAGCATTTTAAACCAAGGGCTTTAAAGCACAAATCTGAACCCTAACCCTTAAATACAAAGAGCTTGAAGATGCTGCAAATCTGGTAAATAACGATTAAGGTACAAAATTTTGCAAAAATGCCCTATGATAAATTGGTCTTACAAATTCTCAGTTGAGGCTCTGTAAGGCGAGACTTGTAGGTCAGTTGCACACGGGGTGTGCTGACTGCTGGGAAAACAGACAATTTGGTCAATCACTGCTCCCAGCTCTCTCTCTTGGGAACAACATGGATCGCTCTTTGGGTCTCAGAAGGAGAATGACCCAGAAGCCACATGTGGGAGACAGGAGGGCCCTTCCGATGGCTTTCGGGGAGCTGCCTGCATCACCTGTGACCTCCCAGCTGGGGCTCCTCGCCACCCTCGCCAGGCACACACCCTGGGCACCGTGACACCTCACGTCCTTTTCCTCCAGCGCGACGCCCGCTTTTCCTTCTGAGCTTCTGCCAAGCGCTTCTTCTCCGCCTCCTCTGCCTTCCTCTTCTCCTCCTTGGCTTCCTTGTACCTCCACTTGGGGATCTGCAGGTGAGTGCTGTCCTTGGGGTTGCCCTTGCTGGACACCCGCTCGGGCTGGAAGGTGGGTGCTGGGGCCTTGCTGATGCGAACTTTGGGGATCACCATGCCTGGCCGCACGCTGCTCCTCCGAAGAAGCTGCAGGGGCAGCAGGCTGGCCTTCCGCTGGGCCCTTGGCAGGTGGGTGGACGGGAGGCTGGTTCTGGAAGTTTCCTCTCTGGAGCTCTTCAGGCTGTCCCAAGTCCGGAATGGCAGCTCCGAGCCCTCTACCTGGTCCTTCTCCCCGGCCTGGGTGGCCTGGTCCCCCCTAGCTGCTAGGATTTCCTGAACTGCCAGTCTCCTTTTGCCCACACAAGGGGGATTCTCCGGGCACACAGTGTGGCAGACAACAGCCACCACCGGGCTGTAGAGGCTGGTGGTCATCCTGACCATGTGGTCAAGAACGCCTCCATCCTCCAGGCTCTGGCCAGAGCGGGAGCTGAGCGTGGAGCGCAGGAACGCGGTGAGTCTCTGCAAGCAGTTCTTGGAGCCCGTGGGCTTCAGGGTCGCCTCGGGGGCCAGTGGCAATTCAGGCTTATATTTGTCTCCAAACTGCTCTGGGCAGGGCCTCTCCAGCAGCCTCTGCATGAGGCGAGCTGCCTCCACCCGGCCTGTGTATGTGGCCCATTCCTGGGGCGACATCCCTCGCTGGGTGTCCCTTGCGTGGATATCTGCCCCTGAAAAACAAAGATCATACAGACCACAGTGAGTGACTTCAAGAACCTTCTCTCTCCCAAAGCATGGCGAGAAGGCAGAACTTGCAAACCTGTCTTCCAGCCACTGCCTTCCTTGCTGTGGCTTAGCCTTGTCAGTGGCTGTCTGACAGCTCACGAGTCCTAAATAAAAACCTGCCAGAAACCAGGTACGCGGTCTCACGTCTGCAATCCCAGCACTTGAGGCAGAGGCAAGATGAGCGCAAGTCTGCAGCCAGCCAGGGCTAAATCGTGAGTTCTTGGCCAGCCTGAGCTAACTAGTAAACTAACCAAAAACCTGCCGGAACTCATCACTTAAACAATCAAGACCGCATGGCTTGTCATGAGCAGAGGTAAGAAGAGAGATGTCCCATGAGACCCGAATGATCGATACCCCTAGAATGTTCTAATCACACTAAGAGTGCACGTGGCGCCCACCTCTTTGGAGGGCCATGGTGCACCTTGCTTTATGTTAACTACTTGCAATGGGGGGGACGGCTGCCCTGACTGCCAGTGAGGACCAGACCGAGGCCGCATCTCACACCGCTTTGTTTCTTTCGCACTTCTCTTGGCAATTGAGTGTCCTGAGTAAAGGCTCCTTCCTTACAAGTGAATGGGTCATGGTGGCCTAGAGGAATGTCTGAGGCTGCAAAGCTGGTGACAGAAATCGAGCAGGTCTCAGACTCAGGCCTCGGGCACTCAGCTCAGTGTACTTCGGTCCCCAAAGAAGGCAGGTATGATGGCCGATCTTCTGTGTCAGCTAGGCCAGGCTTGAGTACCTGGTGGTTTCGTCAAACACTAAAGCTAGGCGAGAGCCTGGGGGATCTGACAATCAAGTGAAGGCCTTAAGAGCAAAGATAAGGTTTCCTGCAGAAGAAACATCTCTCCCTCAACAGCACATCAGCAGGTCCCGCTGGCCAGTCCGCTCTGCAAAATTCAGACTCACCAAGCCCTGCAACTGCACAAGCCAGGTCCTCAAAATGAAGGTGTTCATTTCGTACCTGTGGGTGTTATTGCTTTAGAGGCCCTTTCCTGAAGCACCCCACCATCTTCCTCCCGCCACCCACTTTATGAACCAACCTCTCCTAAAACATTACAAAGTTAAATGGCAATTTGGCTTGATGAAGTCTGCATAAATTTCAGCTTGATCACATAGAAATTAATATGGAATTGCTCTTCAGTTCATCTTGGAGAAGTCTCCCCCATAGAGCTAACCGTCATTCAGGAGCTCAAGTCCCATTACTCCTGTCTCCACCGGCAAAGCAAGGTGGAGAACGAGGACAATTATCTAGTCTGTGAGCTCCCTGGGGACCAGGTTGGCAGCGGCAGACCCAGGTGTGTGACTTTCCATGGCTAATCAATTTAGGTGCGGGCTCAGCTGCTGTCCCCACCCTGCCAGCCCACAACAGCCTCACAGCTCACCTGGCCTCACCTACTAATAGGCCTTAGTCCTGCAACACATTCAAGAATAGCCATCTTAGAAAAGTGGCAATTATTTTGAAACAAGAAATGACGAGGAACTCATTAGCTAGAGCACACTTTCTGAGCTGACACAAGGAAAAAGGGGGCATTAAAAATGTCGCTGCAAAAAATAGATGACACATTAAACCTTAATTAATTGCGTGTCACTTAAAAAAAGGAATAAACTACAAAACGAAAGCCTTAATGAAGACCATATGAGAGAGACATCTTTCAATGCTAGTGGAACACGAAAGGAGCAGCTGTCTGAAGCTCAGCACTCTCCTTCCTTCTCTCTTTCTCCTTCCTTTCCAGAACCTTCTCAGAAAACAAGCTCTGCAAGTACTGAGCAGAGGCTGCTTACGTCAGGGATCACTTCCTTCAACTAAATAAATCCTGAGTAACAAGTACAGCTGTCCTTGGTATCCACAAGGGAATGGTTCCAATGTCCCTTACACACAGAGTAGTTTACTCACGGTCCTCGTAGAAGATGCTGTATATTTTGCAGAGCCAAGGCACGCCCTCCTGTATACATTAATCCTCTCCACATTACTCATTATACTTAATGCAACAGAAATGCTCTGTGAATCTTTACAATACTGTATTATTTAGGGAATGACAAGACAAAGCCTGCATACTTCTGTACATACATCATGTATGTGATCTATGTATTTTCTTCCCTATCGTAGTTGGCTAAATCCAGATACAGAACCCAGGATGTGGAGGGCTGACCTGACGGATAGTTCACATTTAATACAGATGCTTTGCAAAGAATACTGAACTTCTGAAATGCCACTGTGCCCATCTGCTCTCTAGGAGACCACCAGCCCCCCACCCCCACCCAACGCCACTTTACCCATTGGTCAGATGTGGAGGTGCAGCTCACAAGACCCTCCAAGCCCACGCTGCTCTGCACAGTGCTTCCCGACTGGTCTAACCCACAGTCACTCAATGTTGGCAACGTGGGCATTTTGGGCCAGTTAATTATTCATTAGGGGATCTGTCCTGGGTGCTGTGGGAATTTTGGCATCCTCGATCTCTAATAACAAGATGCCAGTAGGACCCTGTTTGCTGTGACAAACAAATGTTTCTTTGGCCATTGACAAATGTCACCTGGAGGCAACCCCCCCCCCCCCACGACTCAGAATCATTGGCCTAACTTAACAACTTCAACCCTGACCCCCTTTGTCTAGCGTCCTGTGGCCAAGCAACCCAGTTCTGGTCAGGGAGCCCTAATGAGGCCTTTGCCTTCTGGGTAAGGGAGCCTGTGTTGGGTGCTGTTACAAATTCCTGTTTGAAATGCAGGTCAAGGGCCTTGCGGTCTGGTGACTTCCATAGAATCAAGAGAGGACAAGTCAACAAGCTAAGGAGAGCTGATGGACACACGAAAAGAGCCAGGGTCTTTGATGTCCTCACATTAGCAAGGCCAGCTCTGGATGGTATCTTCCAATCTCATGGGAAGCAGATACTTACTTTGTCACTATCAAGAGGTTTGTTGTTGGAAACAGAAACCACTGTAAGCAAGTGTTAAAAGAAATACAAGAGACATTCTGTCACTCAACCTCAGGACCACTCTCCCCCTTAGGAGTCACAACAGCCCACCAGACCCTGGTAATTAGGTGGAACAGGAAGTGGGAAATATGTCACTTGCTGTTCTGTTCCAGGCTTCACCCTAGAAGCCCAGCTCAAGTCTCTCTCCTGCTACCATGGACCAGAGGTCCTTGCTAGCTTCCCTGCTGTGCCTGCTCTGGCCTGTAACTTGTGAGGCCTGGTCACAGGAAAGGGGCCACTCGTAGCAGGGATGAACCTCCTCTGAGGCATGGTGGGTGGAAATTCAGTCCTCTGGGGGGGGGGGGGATGGCAGTTGGAGGATAAACCCCGTGTCTTCACCCAGCATTCCTGAAATGCCTTTTGAATGTCGTGCATGTGTGTGTGGACACACTCGTGTGTGTGGCATGTGTGTCTGTGTGTGTGTGTGTGTGTGTGTGTGTGTGTGTGTGTGTGTGTGTGTGTGTGTGGCCAGAGGCTGGCACTGGCTAGCTTTCACAGTCATTCTCTACCTTATGTTGTTTAGAAAAGGTCCTTCACTGAACTCTCAGCTTACTGGTGATGAAACATTCAGGTGAAATTCCTGTTTTCTTTATAAACTGAAAGCAACTCCCTTTTCTTTCTGTGGAGTGCGTGTGTGTGAGTACAGATGTGTGCACTCTCTGAGTGTGCTTGCAGGGGCCAGGAGGATGTTGGGTAGTCTCTCCTGCTCATTCCCATACTTCCTTGAGATGCAGTCTCTCCCTCAACCTGGAGCTGCCAGTCACTGAGCGCCAGCACTTCTCATTTCTTCTCACAACGCCCCCCCCAACACACACACACACACACACACACACACACACACACACACACACACACGAGAACTAGGGTTACCCACGTGTGTGGCCACACCTAGCGTGTTTTTAAAAACTAAGGTGGTCTCAAGCCTGCTCAAGCCCACACGCTTAAGCATTAAGTGTTCCTTCCCACTGAGCCATCTCCCCAGTCCCAGAAAGCAACTTCTGGGTTGATGTAAATCATCTGGTTTTGGAGGCTCACGCAGGAAGGCCTGCCTAAGTGAAGCACAGACACAAGAATAACAGAGCAGGGCTGACCACCCCTCACTTCCCTTCAGTCTACCTTGTTCCTAAGAGCCACAGGAGGAGGCCAGGTTTCGGCTGCTCTTCCTCCCAGAGACAGATCATCACACCACACTTCAGGAGGAAATGTGGACTCTCGTAAGCAAGCCTGGAAGCTGGCAGCCTCCATGAAACACAAATCACATCCTTGACACAGATTCTCAGAGCCACTTACGAAAATAGACCTGTCACTTCGGAGCATTAATATTCCACTGGGTTAACAAGGTGCCACAGTGTCCCTGTTGATTCTTATCAGCACAGCTGACATTATCAGGAAGCCAAAAACCAGACAGCCACTGGGTCAGCTTTTTCAGAACCCGGTTACATTTTTCATTAAAACCCAGAGTTCTGATAATCTTAACACTATTTTGTTCTATCTGACAGCTCAGATAAGAGCTGATATGTGCCTGTGTGTTATAGACAGGGGAACTCTAAACAGTGGAGGAGGTTAGGCGACTCAATCCTCCAGCCTTTCTAAATCAAGTAGCTCTGATTGAATATTAAGAAATTTGCAACTCTGAAATTTATCTTGGGTGCTGAAAAAACACCCAGGAACTAAAGATACTGCAATTAAAAAATGAGTCCGAAGGATTTATGTATTTTTACCATTGGTTTGTGGTAACTCTTAAGCCTTCTGCTTCTATAAAGATGACAGAATAACCACTCTGCTATTACCTGCTGGGCTCTTCCTTGGCTATATGTAAAGCACGCCATGTTGAAAGGTGTGCCCAGGCAGCTGGCACCTTTGAATACCTTAACCCCCCCCCCAGATTGGTATGTTTAAATGCAAGTGAGACATAAACACAGTCATGCAGATATTTTGCTGTCTAACAAACCAGGGAAACCATTCCATCCCATAGTGGTTTCTTTTAAAATATCCACATTTAGTATAAGAGGAAAGTGAAGCTCCCTTTTCAGGGAGGAACTATAAACTTAGTGACAGGATTGAATGAGAATGTTGTAGAGGCTAAACCTTCCAACCAAAGCCTCTAAGGGCAGCCCCAATGTACCCTGAAAAAAGTGTGTCTTCATTTAGCCTAGAACACAGAACAAGCTGGAAGGAAATATATATTTTTAATTTTTTGCCACTTAAATAAATTGTATCTGTGGTTCTCTATGGGAGGCAGCCACCCCCTCTGTGTCACCCAGAGGGCATTTGGCAATGTCTGCAGACATATCTGGTTGTCCCAACTGGAGGGTGCATCCATATCCTGTGAGTATCCACGGATATTGCTAAATGCTCTGCATTGGCAAGACAGTCCCACAACAAAGACCCATCTGGCCGCAAATGTCACTGTAAGTTTCATGCTTGTTACTCTCAGTAAGCAAGCTCAAATATTTCACCACAAGGGTCCTTTTCAAAGAGGAAAGCAGATTCTATATTTTCATTCATTTAACAAATAAACAGGTAACAATAGCTGTCACGGTTTGATCCAGGTGTCCCCCACAAACAAATGAATGTGTTCTGATAGATCGATCCTCAGCTGATGGCAGTTTGGGTTTTACAACCTCGATGGAGCTGTGTTGTCAGGGGCGGGCTTATGGGGATTATAAACCAGCTTCCCCTTGCCAGTATTTGGCACACCTTCCTGCCACTGTTTGCAGTGCTGTGGCAGAGGTGATGTCCAGCCCTCTGCTCATGCCGTCGTTTTCCCTGCCAGGATGGAGTCTCCCCTTGAGTCCGTAAGCCAAATAAACCCATTCCTCTGCAAGCGGCTTTTGCTTGGGTTCTTCCTGTGCAGCAACTAGAAAGTTGACTGCAACAATAGCAATGACAGGATCATGGGGAGGGGAAGATGGCTTGATGCGCAAATGGCTTACTGCACAAACACGAAGACCCAAGTTTAGATCCCTACGATCCATGGAAATGCTGAGTCTGATGGTATATGCCTGAATCCCAGCACTCAGGAAGCAGAAACAGGTGGATCCTAGGGGCAAGCTGGCCAGTGAAGGTAGCTGAGCTCCGGGCTCATAGAAGACCCAACAATGGAGGCAGACACACAGTGTTGACCTGTGGTCTCCACATGGCTGTGTACACACATGAACAAGCTCATCCAACACATGTGAACACACACATGCACACCACACGCACCCACACCACACACATGCACACCACATATATGCATACCCACACATGCCTACCACACACATGCACAAGCTTAAAAAATACCATTAACCAACATGCCAGGCATCCAGAGCTGACCTAATATGAACTCACTCAATCCTTGTCCAGTGGTGGTGCTGTCACTAGCCTCCCATCATCCTCTGAGGCCCAGAGAGGTAACTGACTGGCCCAGGTAAACAGACGGATAGTAGGACTGGACTGGAAGCTGCAGTCTTGACTTTGGGTTGTTTCTGCTCCACCCTACCATGCACCCTGCAGGGACAGCAAGCTACAGGACCTGACTCCTGGGAGCGCTCCATATATGAGGGTGACAGGCAAAAGGGAGAATATAAACCCAAAGCCAAACTTGTAACCAAACAGCAGGTGAGGAAATGCAGTCCCTCAGGCAGCCTCGTCCCAGCAGGGGCCACGGAGGGCCTCTGAGATCTCTGAAATGCTGTGGCTGACGTCTGAAACCCAAGAGTCCAGGGGAAAAGCATCGACAGGAACAGAGAGAGAGTTTCACACATTTCCTACAGTCATTGCAAAGCAATTGACTCCTCCCCAAAAAAGAGTTGATAATTCAAATTATCTCACTGGGAAAAATATACTAGATATGATTGACACCATCAATTTTCCGTTTAAGAAAATGAATCACTGAAGATCTGCTTTCAATTATAATCAGAGTGTGAAGTAGGAAGAGTGGAGGAAGTTTCTGCCCAACACAAAAGCATCACATAATCACCATTTAATTGGGAAGGATCATTTCCCTTTGAAACAGGATAGGAGGGGCCTCACCTCTATTGAACCTTCTGTGGAGCTTTTGAGAAATGAAACTCTTCAGATTCAAAGGTACAATCTGTGGGATTAATCGTAATAATGACCTTTTTTATTTCCAAGAAGGTTTTCCATCTTCAAAGCTGCTATCCTCACTCACTGAAACTGTTTCTCTTCCCGCATCTCCAAAGACACTTGGGTTAAAGGAAGAGGGGAAAACATCCAAAGTGATGCATCCTATAACCTGAGACAAATGCCAAGGGCACCAGACCCACTAGGGTCAGACTCACTGTAATGCCAATGATGCCAAGTCATGCACTCAAGTGAAGACAGCAACTGTCTCAGACCAGAGGAGTCCAGGAACCCTGCAGGAAGTACCTGGGAGGAGGAGCCAGCATCTCAAACACTGGTGTCATTCTTGGTTGCCAGGACGGGAGGGCACTGTGGTCTGCATGCTGGCATACCCCTGTCTCATGTGCCAACCCACTATGATGGAAGTTAGAGATATGACTGTTAGGAGGTGATCTGGAGGCTTCGAGGAGCCCACTGCCCCTGCACCCACGTGATGTGATGATGGAGAGAGAAGGACCCAACCCCATCAGACATCAGATCTACGGGTGTCTTGATCTTGGACTTCCCAGACCCCACAACTAACAACAGTAAATTGCCACTATCTGTAAATTGCCCAGTGGGTGGCCTTTTGTTACAGCAGAAGGACTGGACCAAGACAGAGGTTGGGGAAACATTGTTTCTTCAGGACTTGTATCATCAAACAAGACAGATTAAACCCAGTGCCAAGAACACAAATAAAGATAATTAAAACAATCAAATTAAGTAACAGAAACAGCTACTGGATAGTAACATCCTAACTCTACTTCCAATATAACATGCACTTGGCATTCATTTACTTCTCAAAAGAGCCGAGTTGGCACCCAGGAGAGGATCATCATCTCAGTTTCAAGGGAAGAAAGGAACTCAAGTGTCTCCACTTTCTCTTGACAGTTCAGCCTGGGAGCACTTACAAAGCCTTGTCATGTGACATCCTCAGGAGGTGAGGTAGGAGAGAGAGAGGTCATTACAGCCATGTCATAGAAGAGCATGGGGTGGACGTGCGAAGGAAGACATAAAGGGACAGGGGGAGCTCTGGTCCTCCAGCTGTCGCCAAGCACAGAGCAGCATGGCCTGGACACCCTGCACCACCTCTGTCGCTCTCACCAGCCAGGTCGTGTGGTCAGCCAAGGTCACAACACACATTCCTGAAGAAGAACAATTCTGAGCAGAGATGGGGAGCTGACAGGTGGGGGCAGGGGACAGAAGGGCAAGGGAAGAAGTCACTCCTCCCAGAGCAGACAGGAAACGAGGAGGGGGTGAGACAGTCACTAGTGCTGAGTGGTCTGTCCTCACAGCCCT
>PVHP010002020.1:54444-96259 GCA_004024765.1 Zapus hudsonius | reverse complement strand
TTTTTTTTTTTTTTTTTAAAGAGGAACAGGGGGACAAGAAGCCATGGCCGAGGGAGAAGACAAGCCGAGATGCTGGTGACCATGCGTCCAAGTGGATTATTGGGGCTGCTCTCCAAAGGCCTGCCCTCCCTGCCTGCCAGTTGTACATAACCCCACATCCCAGCCAATGAAGAGGAGAGGCAGCGTGAACAAAGTCATTTAGAAAGCCCCCGAGGACGTATAAACAAAAGGAAAAGCATGAATGGAGTGCCCGAGAGACAAGTGTGTCCTGCACTGCCCCCACCTTTAGCTGGACCAGCCGCCACCCAGCCCTGTCTCTCCCCATATACTCACTGGTGATCATTTTTTAAATTTTTTTAAACAATATTTTCCTTCTCTTTTTCATTCTCTTTTCTGATCCTCCTTCAGGGCAAGGCAAAGATTTTCATTTTGGGATCCAGGCATGGTCCTGCTTCTTCTATAAAATACCCACTTTCTCCCCATCGCCAAGTGGTGTTTGGCAATATCAGATATCCGCTCTATTTATTTTTACCTAAGGAAAAACTCCAGCTCTCTTCCCACTCCCAGCTGCCTTGCCACCCCTCCCAGCCCTCCGCTTGCCCTCCACCTGGCCTGCTGGGGAGTCAGAGCCCAGCAAAACCTGTTTAGACACATGGACAAGAATCCCAGCGCTACACAGCACACAGTCCGCTTCTTCGTCCCAGGGTTGCCAGCGCTTCCTGGAAGTCCCGAAGCTCTCGCAGTGCAGTGAGTTCATGCACCCTCTTGCCAAGCCCCAGTCTTTGGGATCTAGGGAGGCCGCCTGGTTTTCCTCCCTCTTTCTGCAGTCTGCTGGGGTCTCCTCCTTGCCAGGCCTCGCTGCCCCCCCCTGGCCTCTTTCCCCTGCTCACACATGAAGATGCACTTGCAAAGGGCTCTGATGGTCCTGGCCCTGCTGAACTTTGCCACGGTCAGCCTCTCTCTGTCCACTTGCACCACCTTGGACTTCGGCCACATCAAGAAGAAGAGGGTGGAAGCCATTAGGGGACAGATCTTGAGCAAGCTCAGGCTCACCAGCCCCCCTGAGCCATCGGTGATGACCCACGTCCCCTATCAGGTCCTGGCACTTTACAACAGCACTCGGGAGTTGCTGGAAGAGATGCAGGGGGAGAGGGAGGAAGGCTGCACTCAGGAAAACACCGAGTCGGAATACTATGCCAAAGAGATCCACAAATTCGACATGATCCAGGGGCTGGCGGAACACAGTAAGTCCAAATGCTCTGGAGGGGATGAGCTAGAATAGGGGGAGCCCCTGGGAGGGAGCCTGGTGGTGGCCACACAGCAGGGTTAGGCATTGTAGCTGGAGCTGGTAGGTGGGTGGGGAAGGAGACAGACATTCTGGTAAAAGCTGGGGGCTTTGGAGAAGCCAGGACAAGCGGTGTGCCTAACTCCCATCACATCTTTGATGGTCACGGGGGTGATTGTGAGCATGTGTGTGCCATCAAGGGGCAGGTTGGCTCTCTTATATTCTACAAGTCTGGGCACCTTGTCTTCTCCCTGCTTTGCCCAGTTCCTTGTGACACGTCTCTGGTTCAGTTTTTCCATCTCTTGGGAAGCCGAGTACTTGCCCCAAATTCAGGTCTGTCAAGCTTTTGGAAGCCCAGGCAAGACAGCATTCTTGCTGCCTGGGTTCTTTGGTCCAGGATACACACGTGACCCATGTGAGCTATGGGGTTGGGATGCACATATGTTTGCATGTACATGGACTTTCGGGTGATACGAACTCTGGTGTTACACAGTAGACAGATTCATGTGAGCACAATGGTGCCTCCCAGGTTGGTGGGCATGGGAGAGTGGACCTATGTGTCCGGTGTCTCGGAGAGGTGGGTGAGAGGGATAGCTCTGAGGCCAGTGGGGATGTGAATCTGATCTGGAAGTGTGTCTTCCCAGCAGACTCCCGTCTGCAGAGGAGCTGTGAAGTTTCTGAGTGAGACGCCTGTGTGTATTTGTACACGTGTGGAAGTCATGTGTGTTTACTGAACAGGGATTTAAAAAACCTCAATACAAGAGAGAGAAATTTGGCAGATGTTGAGAAACTGACAGCCCAGGCAGGAGGAATGTGAGCCACTCATGGGCCAGACTCTGGGAGTAGCTCTGTTTGCTTTTTCTACCAGCAGGTGTCCTTGATGCCCCGGTTACTTCAACTCAGGCCTACCTGGGAGGTGGGCAGTGCCTGAGTTGGAGTGAGAGAAGGGTGGGATGAAGCCCAGCCCAGATGGTGACAAGGTGAGGGCGCACAGGGGACTAGCAAAAGGGGGCGAAAGCAAATGAGCTGGAGAGACAGGGGTGGGTGCTGATGGGTGGACCAGCTCTCCAGGAAGGTGCCAAAAGGCTTGTTGGGAACTGGCCCTCATCAGGCAGAAGGAGCCTGTGGTTTCTGGCAGCGGGTTCTTATTGCAGTTTTCTGTGGCTGCCTGGAGTGCCTTTCCTTCGGATGTGGCTACTGAGGGGAAAGGGGGACTGGAAGCGAGGTAGACCTAGAATTCTCTGCTCAAGGTCTACCTAGTGCCAACAAAGACACCCAGGAGCTGAATGCTGAATCTTCAACTCCCTGCTCACCCACCAACGCAAGTGATAATGGCCACAAATGTCCAAGGAAGGTGGAAATCTGAGGCCAAAAGAAGTCTGAGGAGAGTGTAGGGTAAAAGGGTAGGCCTGGGAACCTCATGGCCTGGGTCAGGACAAGGAGTCCAAGGAAGGAGGGACTCTGAGTCATGAGGGCCCACTCAGTCTGGAGCCCTGAGCTGAGCATGAATGATCCAGATAGAAGCACAGCTATACAGGTATGTGTGACAGAGATTCTGTACACACTTAGGGCCCAAAGAGGGACAGCCTTGGGAAAAGCCAGAGCGTGATCACCCCATGCTGTGCAGCCCCAGGCTCGCCAAGATCTGTCACAGGCAGGGGTGGCCATGGGGTTGATAACTGGTAGTCTAGCTTGTGCTAGCACATGGCAGTGAGCAGAATACTGTTCTGGATGCCAGGAAGTGGGACCCAGACAATGCCATGGAGGCTGGTGCAGGTGGCAAGGGCCCACCCTGCAGCCAGTCAGGTGCTGGCTCACCCTGGGATGCCCTAGGAGGCACATTAATACAAAGAAGGCAGT
The DNA here is from genome assembly GCA_004024765.1 of Zapus hudsonius. Classification (NCBI taxonomy): domain Eukaryota; kingdom Metazoa; phylum Chordata; class Mammalia; order Rodentia; family Dipodidae; genus Zapus; species Zapus hudsonius. Next base: position 93,114 of record PVHP010002020.1, on the reverse strand, counting down.
GAGTTGGGGGAGGCATCCTCAGAGCCCTGGGGGAGGGACCCTGTCCTGAGCTCTCAGGGTACGTGGGCGTGGCTCTGGGTCCATGCTGTTGTCATGTTAGCAGGGGCTCAGTGCCAGCGCTTCTGCTGGCCAATGGCTCATGAGATGACATTCTCTTCCACGAATTTTGTCACTCCCACCTACCACTCACACCCAGTGGATTGGCACTTAAGGAAGTGACAGTAGGAACTGAGGCAAGGTAACAGGTCCCTGGAGAGGAAAAGTAAAAGAAGGAATAATTTCCAGGGGAGGAAAAGGGACACTAAAGGGAATGTGGAGAGGAGGAGAGCTGTCCTCCAATTCTACCCCATTGTGGACCCCTTATCTCCCTACTTCACATCAGTTAAATAATTTGTCCCAAAAGAGCAGTGACTGTAAATACACAGGATCTGTGCACGCTGCTGAGCACCCAGGTACATATAAAGTGCACATTTTAAGTCCACTTTTAACCTTGAGACACTAGTGGGCCTTTAATTACAAGAAGATGAATCCCAGGTTAACTCCAGCCAAGAGGAGACAGCAGTGATTGCCTCCGGATCCTAAGTGGCTGACTGCTTGGGAATAACTGGATTTGTTCTGAGTTCTGCCTGTTTGGGAAGAAAGACAGGAGATTCATATGCCACGAATCTCCTCTCAATGTAACAAAAAGATTACCTTCATTTCTTAGAGAGTTTCAAGCAGATTGAATTTGAGAAGGCTCTTCTCTGGCCTCAGTTTCATCAGGTGAGGTGATCTCTTCGCTCCCTCTCACTTTGAAAGAATGTTGTCACTACATCCGGATAATTAGCGTGAATGTCTGCTGAGGACTAAGGAGCTCATTCTGTTCTCTTTACCAGTCTTCAGGGTTTTCCCATGGGAAGTGAGGAGGGCTTTCTCTGACCCATGTGTATGGCGGGGAAAGGATATAGCCTTTCCCGATTCTTTTATCATCCGAAGATACCATCAGAATGTATCTTATCTCCTGGCTTCGAATTATTTATGTCCTCTTGTTTCAGCCCAGGGCAGGGCTAAGACAACTAGCAGACCCAGAATCATCCAGCAAAAAAGGAACCTGCTATTTTAGTCTTTCTTTTCTGGCTGCCACCTGTAGATTTTGTTCATTCTGGAAATTAAAAGACATGGCATGTTAAAAGAATGCACATACCCATATGTCAATGCTGTGTGCACAGTAGGGCAGCAATCTTCCGAGTGTGACCCACAGGTGATCTTAAGGTCCCACCTGTCCCTTATAGAATCAAAAGGGGGGTTATGGAGGGGCAGGGGGGCAACTTTTGTTTTCAAAAAGCTTAGGATGCAGTGAGCTAGGCCCAAGAATCTCCTTCAAGGAGTTGCAAATGCATACATCTTCAGAGACCAGGAAGAGGATGCAAAAGACTCAAAGAACAGCCATTGCCCAGGCACCATGGTCAAGTACACAGGACGCTGTGGACTCTGGGCCATGGACATGGTAGGTGTATGTGGCAGGGTGAGGGAGGAGACCTGGAAACCATTAATGCTTAGATCCTGCTGGGTTTTGCATTCAGGAATGTGGGTCCAGCTTAACTATATTTTACCATTTCCCAGGAGAGCAGAAAATCTGGAAATTTCTGTAAAAATCTCCCAACTTTTAACATAGGCTTAAAATGTTTATAGGTTCCAATTCAAAAATGTTAAACATTGCCTAAAAAACACATCTAATTCCATGTAAAGTTCCAAACAGGCCATATTTTCTCAGGCTTCCAGCACATCTGAAGCCATGGCATCTTTAGCAGAAAACTCTAAACTATGATTCTCCCACCTTGAAATCATCTGGAGACCCCCACCCCCAGTGGAGGCAGCTGCTGAGGTGTGAGGCCAGAGTTCACCTGCTTTCCACGCTCTGGAGCTGCTGGGCAGTGTTGCTCCTTTGTTGGCACCACAAGTTACACACACCAGCCAAGACGCACCTAGCAGCCCGTGTGTCTGAAAACATTTTAAAGGGCAGTTAACAAAATGTGTCATTTCTTGTTTTTTCCATGGATATGATACATCCATATTTTCATTTGGTTATTCTGTGCTTCCTTCTTAAAGCCAGCTAGAGAAAAGAGTATCCATCCCTCTGTAATTTTCCATGCACTGGAAAGAGTGGTCAGAACGTAATTTGTAACAGCAGACCCTCATGCCCAGCTTTTGATGGTCAAGTTGGGCAGAGCATGGATTAAGAAGCCCAAGGCATAGTGGTTATTGGCTCTGTCGAAGACTATGATGGCAGATCAGGGCCATTTTGAGGAGTATTCCCACAGTTTCTCAATGAAAACTGTCTTTCTACTTCCAGGCCGGCCTCATTTCTTGGGTCTCTGATTTAATGAATGGTGTGTGGTCAGAAGACCTGGGGCCAAATGTCACCTGTGATACCTATTCACTGAGTGAATTGAGAAAAGTCATTTAACTTTCCTGATGTTCTGTTTTTCATTTGTAGAATGGTAACTTTTATATGTTCTCTTCATTCTCAAGGGTTGTTAGAGGGGTAGATGAGTTAACAAGAGCTCTTAAAATATAAGGTGTATTATTACAGATTTTGCTTACATTTATGCTGATTCATTCCATTAAAATTCCCCCACTATTTAAAACCTTAACTCATTACTTTTTGTATGTGTGTGCGGTGTGCTGTATGCATGCATGTGTATATATATATATATATATACACATATATATATATATGTTTGTATGTTGTGGGAAGATGCACATGTGTGCGTGTGGGTGTGGAGGTCAGAAGTGGATATCCGGTAACCTCCTAGTTGCTCTCCACCTTACTTCTTGAGACAGGGTCTCTCACTGAACCCGGAGCTCATTGAGTCAGTGGGCCCAAAGGAACCTCTGTCTCTGTCTCCCCAGCACTGGGATCACAGACACATGCCCCGACACCCAGTATTTTTGCAGGAGGACTGGGATTCCAACTCAGATCCTCATGCTTGAGAGCAAGCACTTTCCCCACGGACCCATCTCTCCACTCTTGAACGTTTTTCTTTTTTTGATGGTGTCTCAGTAAGTACCCAGGATGACTGGGTCCTGCTTTCACCTCCAGATTTCCTTCATACGCCATCATGCCAGGTTTCAAACATCAGTATTATTCAGTGGATTTAATTTTCAAGGCAATCTTGTTTACATTTTCTTTTCACTCCCAGGAGTTCTTTTAAAATCCCTAACAGTTGTGTCTAAGCTTTGGTTTGCTACTAGCATTCTGTCATTTGAGGTAACTCATGTGTGACTCTGGCCAAGACTTGGCTGGACATTACTGTCTTTATCTGGGAAAGTTACACAGAATGAATGACTCCTCATGTCCTTTTTAATGCTATTGGAAATCTATGGGTCCTAGTGACCAAAAATGACCCTTCGTACCTGTGTTAGTTACTTTTTCATCACTGTGACCAAATACCTTACCAGAAACAAGTTAAGGGAAGACGCTTACAGTCCATGGGGATAAATCCATCCTTCAGGGAAGAAGGCAGGACTGCAGAGACATGGGACAGCTGGTCACCTTCAGTGCACAGGGAGAAAGCAGAGAATGATGAAAGCTGCTCAGCTCCTTTGCTCCTTTATATTTCCGTCTGGGACACCGGCCCATGAAATAGTGCAACTCACAGTTAGGGTGAGTTTTCCCACCTCAATTCTAATCTAGAAAATTCTTCATAGGTATCCCCAGGGTTCTGTTTCTATGGTGATTATAAATCTTGTTAAATTGACAACCAGAGATTAACCATCACACCCCTTCCTTTTTGACATTGCCTTAAAATTGTCACCAAGATGAGTTCTCTTGGGCACAAGTATGTGAGTGATGGGGTGGAAGAAAGGAAAAGAGTGACGGTCACCAGGGTATCCTGAGGGCTCTGTTAGCACATCATCCTCCCTGTCTCCTGACTGCTCACTTCTTCCTCCCCACACTGCTTCCTCTCTCTGCAGGCCCCGTTTTCTACCCGTCTGGACTCCTCTTTATTTTCTCTTGCAGACAGTTACTGCAGAGGCCAGACTGATGACAGCTCCTTGAGGACCAACTCTGTTATTCATCCAGATAGTTAGTTACCAGTCCCAGTAGCTTATAGCCCAGAGTTTCAAAGCTATAAACCCAACACAAAGTTGCTATCACTGGGGCTGGAGCTCACGATAAAACGTGTGCCGTGCATGTGCAAAGCCCTGGGTTCCATCCCCACCACCTCCGACTCCTGTGGTTCCATCTAAACTGGCTTCGGAATAGTTGGCAGCATTGACTCTTTCAATGCCAATTATTAATCAAGGCTTCATTAGCTGGGATTCACACATCGATTTTCCTACATCTGTCCCACTCATTTTTCCTTTAAGAACCAGTGCACCCACCACATGGCAGTTTCCAAGAACACACCCTCCTCCTCTCTTAAGTTCAGTAGCCTGTTTGCTGCTTTCCAGCCTCTGATCTGTCCTGCCCTGTCCGTGACTTCCTAAAGCACCCCTAGGGGTGCTTATGAGCTCATTCCAGCCATGTCCATTATGTGTGGAATCTGGGTCCAGGAGCTTGAATTTCAAGCCCTGGCTGTTAGTACCATTTCTGTAGAAAGGTTTTCTGTGGGTGTTAATGCCCTTGAGGTTGTGACGCATACAGGAGGGCTCTCCTTTATCTGGCTCTGAGGGGTGGAAAGAGCATCTGCTGCCTTCTGGATGATGAGACAAGCAGGGTGACACAGGCTGGCAGGGTACATTCTGCCAAACAGAGACACTGACAGAGTCAGTGGTGGCCAGCTCTTGTGTGTGTGTGTGTGTGTGTGTGTGTGTGTGTGTGTGTGTGTGTGTGCGCGGCGCGCGCACAAGCGCGCGCGCACGCGCGCGCGCATGCGTGCATGCCTGCCTGTGTGTGCGTGCCTGCCTGTGTACTTGTATTCACTTGTGTGTGGATGCAGGTGCATGTGCACACGTGTGTATGTGTGTGCAGAGGCCAGGGGTCCACATTGGGTGTCTTCCTCAGTTACTCTCCAGTTCACGCTTGGAGACAGGATCACTGGCCTGGCTAGCCAGCGGGTCCCAGGGATTCCCCGTCTCTATCTGCCAACACTGGGATCACAGGTGCATGCCATTATGCCCTGGCATTTTCAGTGGTGCTTGGGACTCAAACTCATGAGTCCTCATGCTTGTAAAGCTAACACTTTATCCACCGAGCCATCGCCTTATATGATTGATTCTGTCACTGTGCTGCTAAGACACTGTCTGCACTTCCCTCCTGTCAATGTGACAAGTCACACTTAATGGTGATACACGGGGCTCCCTCCCTTGACCTTTCACAACCTTGCAGCTCTGGGTGGCCCTTCCTTCTGCATTTCTTCTCCTCCTGGCCTTGGCTTCCAGCAGTCCCTCCATATAAATCCTCTTTGCTCCCCATCTCTGCCTCATCCTTCTGTAGGGCACAGACCCATGTCACCTCTTCTTTAGAGTGTCCCCTCCCCACCCTCTCATGTGACTGCAGCCACTCCTCTGCACTGCCCACCAGAGGCCCCTCCCTCAGCTCTTGTAGTTTGGGTCCTTGTATGACTCACCTCCTCAGACATTTATTACCTGAAAGGATGCGTCTGTAGGCTCCTTTGCTTCCCATGTTTAGCACCGTGCTTGGCTCATAGCATTTGCTCTATACGTGTTTAATAAATGAACAACTTCCTGGTGAACAAATGGATGAACCAATCCAATGGCCGTCAGATAACTAAGCTACTAGGGCAGGTGCTATCTTTTCAGAATCTATAGTTCATTTATTTGTTTTGAGATAGCATCTCTGGTTGGAAGTGCTGGAATTACAGGCCTCTGCCTCAGGCCTAGTGAGAATCTGTTTTCTAAAAGATTAAGAGAATCAGGCTGGGCATCTCAGAAGCTTTGGGATATTAAGGCTATGGGAGGAGGTAATTACATTTTCCTTAGTGTTGTGTTCTGGGGCTCTAAGGCCTCCCTGCTCTGTGTTCGAGATTCTGTGACTCTAGAGTCACCAAGAAACTTCCTCCCATCTCCACCTTGAGGTCTGAGGCCTCAGGTCTCCAGGGAGGTCACAGGTAGGACTGTGGTCACTTGGCAGCATGCCATCCCTTGGGGACTCACTGTGTCTCTTCGCTTTGTCCTCTAGACGAGCTGGCCGTCTGCCCCAAAGGAATTACCTCCAAGGTTTTCCGCTTCAATGTGTCCTCAGTGGAGAAAAATGGAAGCAATCTGTTCCGGGCAGAGTTCCGGGTCTTGCGGGTGCCCAACCCCAGCTCCAAGCGCACAGAACAGAGGATCGAGCTCTTCCAGGTACACTTCCCAGCCGGAAATGAAATGCCAGAAGCCAAGTCCAGCCTTCCCTGGTGATGGGATGTGATGGACTCAGTTTTGAATCTGGATTCTCAGAGCCTTAGTATCTCTGTCAGTAAAAGGACTGAGTTATATGAAGGGCATATCATTCAGAAACCTTTGGTCTCTCATAGTTCCGTTCATCTGTGCTCTGCCTGTGGTCTCTCTGTAGTATGCCATCCTGGACTTGGGTCCTCACTCTTCTCTCTGTCCTGTAGATACTTCGACCGGATGAGCACATCGCAAAGCAGCGCTATATTGGTGGCAAGAATCTGCCCACGAGGGGCACTGCTGAGTGGCTGTCTTTCGACGTCACTGACACTGTGCGGGAGTGGCTATTGCGAAGAGGTAAGTGGACCCTAAGAGAAACATTTCAGAAGAAACCTCAGGTCCCTTCATTCTTCATGAAAGAAAAGAGGACAGAATTGGAGTCATCACAGATCTGGGTTCAAAGCCTAGTTTTGTCACTGGCTCCGTTTATCCTGATTGTCACTAAATGCTCACCCTGTGTCAGTCCCAAGAGATTTAGTATTGAACAAGACAGATGAGGTCCCAGATCTCCTGGGGCTTTTACTCTGGTGGTGGACACACAGGAAGCAGGTGAGCATATCAGTGAGCGGGACTGTGAGGTGGTGATAAATGCTATGAAATCTAGAAAGAGCTAAGGCAGTGTTGATTGGGTTGGTCCTTCAAAACAATGTTCAGGGAAGGTCTCTGTGAGGAAGGAACTTGTGCACTGAGACCCAAGGGGTGAGCAGGAACCAGCCCTTGAAGGTCACGTTGAAAGCCAGAGAAAGGGCATCTTAAGTAAAGGAAACAGTAAGCTCCAGACCCCTAGATGGAAGCCAGTTTAATCTGTTGGTGAGCGGGGCCAGAGGACCTAGAACCTGTCAGGCCATGGTATGATGAGAAGCCATGAAGCAAGCTGGGGGTGGGGAAGTGGTGGTGTGGGGCAGGTGGATCCGTTCATGTCGTTAGTTAGTATCTTAAGAAAGCATAGTTTAAAGCTCTATGGCAGAAGCTCAAAGTGCCAAACTGCTCGCCAAGTGGGCCACAGGGCTTGTGGTGCTTGTTACTGTAGTTGTTTTTGAAAAGATGGGTTATTTCACATCAAGCTAGATTTCTTGACAAATGGCAGGACTTGCCCTGACAGTCACCTGTGGTAAGCAGTAGCTAGCCCTTGACATGGAGCATGTGATCTTTAGTCCCCAATCCTTAGTGTGCCCACGGCTGGCGTTCCTGATAGCATCCTCTACTGTCTTGGTTTCCTTTACCTGACCTGGGGACTCTGGAGGCTGAGTCTCCAGGACCTCATTTGGTGACTGAGTTGGCACATGGTGGGCTGGAGCCTGCCCCTCAGTCCCTCCTGGGCATGGAGGAAAGCCTGGGAGAACCACTGACTCAGCTGAAGCGGCACTGTGGGAAAGTTGGCTTGGGCAGCTCTCTGCTCAGAGTCCAGCTTGGCCACCGAAAGGAGGGCCTGGGGAAGTCCAGCTCAGCTTCCCAGTCTGATTTTCATCAGCTCCACCTGGAGTTCTTTGAAGCCCTTGGGCATTTGGAGTTCTTATTTTCACAGCTGCAGAACTCAATGAGAAGTTTGTCTGGAGAATAGTTTCCATCCTCCTGGAGACGTCAGAAAAGATAATTTCGTAATAAAACCTGTGCTCCCCCCACCCCACCTCAGCCAGCGCTGAGGTTAGTTCTCCAGTTCCCACTTAGGCTAATTCTGCCTGCCCCTCCCTTCCCAAGGGGAAAGTAGCACAGGCCTTTGGTCAGGGGTCTCCTCAGAGTTCATGGCTGCAAAATGGACTCTAAATTGGAGCAGTTGGGGGTGTGGATGAGGACCGAGTCCCACCTGTGCTCTTAGGGTTCGCTCAGGAAGCATCTGAGAGCCTGTGTGCTCCAGGGACCTCGGCTACATTCTGGGTCTCAGAGCCGTTTCTGGCTCTATTTGGGATGGAGGACCTCCCACCACAGGGTTGTAAACCCTCAGTTTCTTGGTGAGCAGAGCAGGGCTGGGCAGGGTGCAGCCCAACCTGAAGACTCAGGACTAATAAAGCAGTTATTTTGCATTTCGGTGACTGCGTAAGCATGGTCCTTGGTGTCTCTGGGGCTGGCCCTGTTTCCCTCCTTTCTCTGATGGCTAGAGTTGAGAGCTGAGTGGGCATGGTGGTACACACCTGTAATTCCAGGCCTTGGGGGGTTGAGCCAGAAAGATCACAAGTTCCAGTCAACTTGCTTGGACTATATATAGTGAAACCCTATCTCCAAAACACACAAAAAGAGCCAGGTGTGGTGGCGCACACACTTAATCCCAGCACTCGGGAGGCAGAGGTAGGGAGGATCACTGTGAGTTCAAGGCCACCCTGAGACTACATAGTGAATTTCAGGTCAGACTGGGCTGGAGTGAGACTCTACCTCAAAAAAAAAAAAAAAGTGGGGGTCTGTTAGGTTTGAGTGTTGGAATAACCACCTGTTGGTTGGACATTTTGGGCAAACCGATTAATTTCCCTAATCTCAGGATTTTCTTCTGGACAGTGGGCAGTAAATATGGTTTTTAGTTTGTAGAATTATTATGACTAAATGACTTAATGCTGTGAAAATTTTAGGGCAGTGTTTGATAGCCGGAAGTGCTCAACAAATATGACTATCTGGAAGAGGGCCATAGGCCCAGTGACACCCCTGTACCCAAGCCCTCACTCTCCTCCACACATCTGTACACATCCGGGCTTTCTAACTCACAAACACCTTTGACCTTACCCACTCCAGGTCTCTCCCCACCTACACTTGACCCCTTTGAACAGGAAGTACACTGTTGTTAGGTATCCTTTGCAGCTGCTCTGGCTTCTCCTGGCTGCCTTATACCCCCGAGCAAACAGATCTCCTGCCTCCCCGCCCATTCCCTTTTTCTCTAGCTGGGCCTCACTCTCCCTGTTATACGGATTTGTCTCCCCTCACTGAGCTAACCTTCTGGAACAGAGGTCTTCCCGCTCAGTAGATATCAGTGTGCCCCATAGGTTCCCCTGACTTGAACAGAATACACATGGTTGTGCTTTGGAGTTGATGGGATAAGGGATCTAGTTGTTAACCAGTATGACTGAGATGGTCAGGCCCATGTCATGGTGACTGGAGTCACTGTGCTTGTACCCTCTTGCCCCTGAGAAGAGTGCTGACCCAGGCTGGCCTCTGGGGTGTTCCCTGCTGGCACTAAGTTTCAGGGAGACACCAGGTTGGCCCCAAGGCAAGATTCACCTATAGCTAAGGTGACCTTAAGGAGCAGTAACTTACTGAGATCCATCCTGAACCAGAAGGGCCCATCCCCATGACTTGTCCTGTTCTCAGTCACAGCCATCTGCTACCCCAGGATCCACAGATCCCCTACTGGGGTCTTAGCCACAGTACAGACATGCTACCAGACCCAACCTACTTTTCCCTGGATGTCCTGACTTGACTCAGTCAAACTTGTCATTTACTTTTGACTTTTCCCTTTTTTTCTTCCATTTTATGCAAACCTGCTTTACCAATTTTCGTGCTTCTTTGATTTTGGATACCAAAACAGGATCCCACAATTAATTACTAGGGTTGGAGTGCCTTCTTGCACCAAACCTTGATACTTCTGGGCTTCCTAATTCCACCGCAGCTCTTCCTTGCCATCTGGAAGAGGTCTGGTGAGACCACCATGCTGTCTACGGTCGTTTCCCTTGGCGTTCTGACTTCACGCCTGCCTTCCCCAGCTTCCCTGTCACAGTGAACGGGATTTTCAAAGAAGAAACCTCGAGTCATATTTACCCCATCACATCTTTGTGCTTTAGGAAAATATGGCCAAGCAGCGCCATAACTTGGCTTCTATGTCCTCTGACATCCACCATCAGCCCTGGAGAGATGCTGGTGTCTCCACCAATATCGATTCTGCTTTTGCAGATCAGAATAGCTAGAGCGTTGATTCCTGACTTCTTTCTTCTTCTTCTTCTTTTTTTTTTTTTTGGTTTTTCGAGGTAGGGTCTTGCTCTAGCCCAGGCTGACCTGGAATTCACTGTGTAGTCTCAGGGTGGCCTCGAACTCATGGCGATCCTCCTACCTCTGCCTCCCGAGTGCTGGGATTAAAGGCGTGCGCCACCACGCCCGGCTTCTTTCTTCTTTTAAATTTAGATTTTTAAAATAATGTGCGTGTGTGTGTTTATGTGTGTGCATGCGTGTTATGTGTGTGTGTGCGTGCATGCACGTGGGGGTCAGAGGACAGCCTTGAGTATCTGTGTTGCACCATCTTTGAGAAAGGGTCTCACTAGCTGGCTCCGGAGCTTCAGATTCTCCCAGCTCTGTCTCCCATTGATGCGGGCACCTCGGGATCACAGACACATGTGCCACCTGGGTGCCGGGGAATTGAACCTGGGCTGGCTGGCTTTGCTAGCAAGCACCTTTAACTGCTGAGCCATCTCCCCGGCCCTCAGGATTCCTGACTTTTATCCTGGTGCTGTTTCCTGTTTCGTAGTCTGTGTATTCCTGTCTTCCTCCCCTGAAGGTCCCTTCCCTTCAACAGCTGAAGAAGGCTTCAGCACATTGGCTCAAGTATCTCCTCTCCCAGAAAACACTTGACAACGTGAACTTTTCCTTGACCTTTTGCCCTCTAGCAGACAGGTGACAATTTTCTCCCAGGACCACCCTGTGGAAATGGATGGCTGTTTCCACTCTCCTTCAGATGTCCCCATTTACGACCTTGCCTTGTTGTTCAGTGTCACAGAAACCCACAGAATGTGGCACCATGTGCAGGAAGGCCCACTCTGAGCTTTGGAGGTTGTCACCTGCATCTCCAGATGCCACTTAGATCCCAGCCCCGCCTGGATGATGAGCACACCTGACCACACACTGTGCTTTCCTCCCTGACTCTGGTCTTCTTCTGCAGAGTCCAACCTGGGCCTGGAAATCAGCATCCATTGTCCATGTCACACCTTCCAGCCCAATGGAGACATCCTGGAGAACGTTCACGAGGTGATGGAGATTAAGTTCAAAGGTAATGGCCATGTGGTAAGATGAGGGATGGCTAACAGGAAGACAGGAGGCCTCAGCTCAAGAAAAGAACCAATCTTCATTAGAGGTGGCCAACATTTTGCACTTAAGTAATTGTGCTTTGTGTCAAATGCAATGACTGGGGTGTTGGTGTTCAGCTTAGAGAGAATACATTTGCAACTGGGAGACAGCGTGATGCTGGGAAGAGTGGTAACATCCCAGAGACCAGGAACATGGGACAAGAGTGCCTTTTCCATGGATTTGCCCCATGAACAAATAGGAATAGTGTCAGGAATACTCAGCCAATAATAGTTGTTTTTCAACTTCCCTAAAGCAAGTGAACTCCAGCACTCCTGAACATGAGAACCCCAGCTACTGAGCTTTCCAGAGCTTTCCAGAGGCTGCTGGGCCCACCTGGTCCTCACCCAGGTCTTGTTTCGGTTCATGTGATTGCTTCTTGGCTCGGACTTTTGACCACAGTGTTTGTGTAGAGGGGCAAAGTATTGAGAAGCATTCCTGAGTTTCGATATATTTCCAAGACACTCAGCCAGGACAGACTCTGGACTTCAGGGAAGCCCTTCTCCTTTGCTATTCCTAGTTTGGGCAATGGCACACCGGGCCAGAGGTTCCTCCAGGGAAGGTGCAGGTTGTTCTTGCTCTTGGCCCAGAATGGATCTTGGGCCTGGGTCTCCCTTAACCTGCATGATCCCAGTGGTTTTTAATTTTTTTTTTTTTTTTTAGGCACGGTCTCACTGTAGCCTGGGTTGACTTGGAACTCACTCTGTATCCTAGGTTGGTCTCAAACTCAGGGAAATCCTCCTACCTAAACCTCTTGAGTGCTGGGATTAAAAACATGAGAGTTTTTTTTTTTTTTCAAGGTTTGATCTCGCTCTAGCCCAGGCTGACCTGGAATTCATTATGTAGTCTTCTCAGGGTGGTCTTGAACTCACAACTCACAGTGATCCTCCTATTTCTGCCTCCTGAGTGCTGGGATTAAAGGTGTGTGTCACCAAGCCCAGCTAAGGCATGAGAGTTTTTTATTCCCCAAAGTATTTGACATCCTAGCCACAGAGCCTTAGATTACTTCTAAGACCTCGCTCAAAGATCAGGCTAAGGTGGCACGTCCCACTCTCATGAGTGCACCCCTTATGTATACAGACTTCCCAAAAAGGGAATCTGAGACCAGGTCTCCCATTTCTTTTATATCAAATACCTCTTCCTTAGACAGAGTCTCTTATGTAAGGATGAGTGTTCCTGCCCTGGTGACATTGGCCAGCTGCTGACCACTGTCCTTCACAAACTAGATCTCCACTTAGTACAGAGACTCCTAAGTCACTTTCTGGCTGTTTCCTTTCCAGGTGAATTGGAGCTCTCTTCCTAGAGCTTGTGTGAGAAGCTGCCAGTCATATGTGTCAGAGTGAAAACACTGACACTCAGCCCAGTGTGAATGTTAATCTGCAGCTTGTTTCTTTGCCTCTCATCCAGGCTGTCTTAAGTTGTGACACTTTAAATATATTTTATTTATTTGCAAGCTGAGAAAGAGAGTGAGAGAGAAAGAGAGAGAATGTGAAAGAGAGGGAATGGGTGTGCTAGGGCCTCTAGCCACTGCTAAAGAACTCCAGATACATGTACCACTTTGTGCATCTGTACTGGGGAATTGAACCTGGGCAGACTTTGCAAACAAGCACCTTTAACCATTGAGCCATCTTTCTAGCCCCAAATTGTGACAATTCAAATTGTCAATAGGATAGTTACCGTGATCAATCAGATTATGAGGAAACTCACACCCCAAGATTCTCAGAGTCTAACCAGAGACACATATTAGCCACCTGCTTCATGGCTCCCAGCAAGCACCAGGAAGGGTGATCCGCCTTTTGGAAGAACGTTGTGCAGAAGCTGTGAGGGATCTGACTGGGAGCCTGGCAGAGGCATCTACAGTGACCACTGAGTTCTTTCGATATTGGTTACTCCCTTCAAGTGTTTGTCTTCCCTTCAGGGTCATAGAAGTTCTCCAGTTCTCCCACCTTCCTTTCTGGAATGTTCCTCCCTCACAGATTGTACTGCCCCTCCTCCTGGGTAGTGACAAGGAAGCAGCCTCCAAGGTCATTGCTTTTCTTAGACAGGAGACGGTGGCCCTTTCTCCCTCTGCAGGGGTGGACAATGAGGATGACCATGGCCGTGGAGACCTGGGGCGCCTCAAGAAGCAGAAGGACCACCACAACCCTCACCTAATCCTCATGATGATTCCCCCACACCGACTTGACAACCCCAGCCAGGGAGGTCAGAGGAAGAAGCGGGCCCTGGATACCAACTACTGCTTCCGGTGAGTCTGGGCTCCCTAGGGAGTGAGATGGACCCTTGGTCTCTTGCGGCCCAGGGCCCAGGCTCCAGACATGAGCCACACTCTGCTGAAGCCCCGTACTCTGCTTACAGACAAGTCTAGGAAAGAAGATTAGACATCTCTTACAAACCTCTTGATTTTCCGGAAGCCTGCTGTTTTCTGTAGCTCAGTTCTTTCAGGTTTGGATGACATAAAGGAATACTGTGAGGAAGTATTGGGAGAATCTAGAATGTCTGCATTGGAGACTCTGGCTGAAGCCTCACCATAGTTTTCTTGTTTAAAGTACTTACCTGCAGGGTAGATTTTTGTGTGGGAGAGGTGGATGCTGGATTTTCCATTGAAAAGTGCTCAGTTCCCTGTGAAGGATGCCCTGGACGGGGAACACAGCAATCTCCGTTTACAGGGGAACCCTGGGCTAGAGTAATGAACCAATTTGAGAAATGATTAGGAAACCCCACACAGAAATGAAGAGATGTGGCAGCTTCTCTTCTTTTGAAGCAGCTGAACTGCTCACAGATGCCGCATGTACCTGATGCTTATGGCTAGAACATGATCATATCTGGAAGAATGCCCAGGAGATAAAGCCCTTTCTAATTGGGATCTAGTTCACCCATGAATATGGGAAAGGCTGAAGAAGAGGATGGAGTTGGAGCAGTACCTTTAAGAATGGGTGAGGGGGCTTGAGAGATGGCTCAGTGGTTAAGGAACTTGCCTGCAAATCCTATTGCCCGAGTTCAATTCCCCAGTACTCACATAAAGCCAGATGCACAAAGTGGTGCATGCATCTGGAGTTTTGTTTCCAGTGGCTGGAGGCCCTGGTGCACCCATTCTTTCTGTCTTCTTTCTCTACTGCAAATAAATATTTATTAAAACTAAAAAAGAATGGGTGGGGTTTGGGTCTTCAGGAGGCAGTTTTGGTGAAGGAAGGAGCAGGGAGGGTCAGGTGGCTGGGAAGATACCTGGTGGTGAACTGTTTAGATCTGGAAGCTGTGCTCAGAGGAGAGGAACGATAGAGGTAGTATGACTGCTACCACGTGTCTGCAGTCTGGGATCTGAGATGTATGTCTGTTTTGTCGGTCTGTCCTCTGTTTTGGTGTGTGATGTGTGCACATGTGTGTGCAGGCCAGAGTATGATGACGGAGGTCCTCCTCTTCCACCCTGCTTTCTTTCTTGGGGCAGGTTCACTCACTAAGCCTGGAACTCGTGATTTTTTTTCATTTAGATTGGCTGACCAGAGACACCCACCCCCAAGAGCCTCCTGCTTTTGCATCCTCTCAGTGCTAGGGTTGCATGGCCTGGTTTTGCAGGGGTGCTGGAGATTGTGCAGCAAGTGCTCTGACCCCTTGGCCATCTCTCTAGCCCTGTGTGTCTCTTTGTCACCAAGAACGAATGCCCTTGGCTGCAAGCAACAGTGACTTGGGCCATAGAGTTCTCATTTATTACACGAGGCCAGTGATGGCAGATTCAGAGATGGTCTGTCTGCTTTCCAATCTCCAGTCTGGCATGCTTGGTGTGCTGGCGCTTGGGCCTCTTGCCTGTGGTCTTGTGGCTGCAAGAATTTCAGGGGACTTGACTATGTTGAAGACAAGGAAAAGTAAGAGGAAGAGCCAGCAGTCTTCCTCCTCCAGCGTTTTGTAATCAAGTATCTTTGCCTGAATTTACCCTCCAGACTGCCCACTTCTCCTAAGCCTTATTGGCCCTTATCAGGTCACATGACTGACTATCCCTGCTTTCAAGAGTGGCAAGGAGAATGATTACCTGCAGTTCCTGACTCTGGAATGGGAGGAGACAAGGGGAAGAAAAGCGAGTTAGGACTGGTTCTTTAAAAGTTAATAGAGTGGATGGTGGCTCAGCTTTGAAGCCAGATTTTGGCCAGTAGCTGCTTTGGATGCAGCGGGTTCCAGGTGTCAGCTGAGGCTAGATGCCACTTGGCAATGGGGACCGCCGACTGTGTTTCTTCCGGCAGCAGGAGTGTAGGGGCCTGGCAGTCTCATTTAGGTGACCTGGGCATCATGGCTGTAATGACAAGCTATCTGGCCTCTAGCTCCCAGGCTGCCCAGCTCCAATGTGTAAGCTCATTTCTAGCTAGGTGCCAAGATGCCTGTCTCCACAGAGCTGACCAGTGAGTCATCCTACGCAGGCGCATTGCATCTCTGTGATCTGTGATGTCAAAGGGTGCGCACACCTTCACCTCTCCCCTCTCTTCATACAGCGTTCGTGTCTGTCTCTTACATCCTCGTTACTCTGGTCTTCAACACTGCAAAGTGCCTTTTGGCCTCTTCAGCTGTAATCCACCTTAGCCTGGATTCAGCTGACTGGGGTGGGGCCACTTTCTGTGCTGGCACAGGAGGACTCCAAGTGAGGTTCCTTTTACTGGTTGTTTCCTTTTTCATTGATTTCTTGTCAATGTTTTCATTATAGCAACTTGGAGGAGAACTGCTGTGTGCGCCCCCTCTACATTGACTTCCGGCAGGATCTAGGTTGGAAATGGGTCCATGAACCTAAGGGCTACTATGCCAACTTCTGCTCGGGTCCTTGTCCATACCTCCGCAGCGCAGACACGACCCACACTACGGTATGGATCATGGTGCATGTAATCTGGGACTTGGCGAAGCAGGCCACTTGTTTATAAGAGTGAATGAAAGCTTGAATGCTGAATGCATAAATAATCTTGGATGAGAACTAGCCCTCTAACAAAGGTTCCGATTTTGGCATGCTGGCCTAATTCAGTCATATCATAGCCTTTAAAATTCTCACTATAGGGGCTAGGAGTGTAGCCTGTGTTTAGTGTGCGTGGAGTCCTGAGTTCCATCCCCAGCACACACACAGTTCCTTCAGTTTCAATCGTACTTTTTACTTGCTTGTCTGTAGCTCATGTATTGTGGAAGCTAACTGTCACATGCCACCTTGGGTGCCACTGATGTGTGTCCCTCGTTGGAAAGGAACATGCGGGCCAGAGAAGTTTCTACCACTGCTTAAAGAATCTTTGATAATTGTAGGCCTCTAATGTACAAAGTTATTTTGAAAGACAGCATTAAGTATGTAGGAAGTCCTAGAAAGAGAATGGGAGCGGAGAGTCTGCAACCTCTGGAACGTCTTTCCTCAAGGACAGTGGAAAGCAGGGCAGCAATGTGTGAAGCGCCTTCCCTATAGCTCATTTCTTGCTGCATTCTGTCTGGGGCCAGTTGGCAATTATAAATGGCCCAAGGCAGTGGTGACTAAGAACATCTCTACTAACATGATCAATTATAGCAAGGAAGACCTTCGGAGGGGCTTCTTAGCCAAGAGCTTCCTTATCAATTAAAAGTCCCCAATAACTGTCATATGCCTTAACTAGTAACCCTCAGAGAAGTGTATGTGTTCTGTGATTGGCCACACGGGGAGAACACAACTAGTTTCTCCTCCAAACAGTCTGCGGCCATGAACACTTGCTTGCCTCTGAGAGGTCCCCCCTCTATAAATACTGTGCTTCCCCCCTCAGGTGCTGGGACTGTACAACACTCTGAACCCAGAGGCATCGGCCTCACCATGCTGTGTGCCCCAGGACCTGGAGCCCCTGACCATCCTATACTATATTGGGAGGACCCCAAAGGTGGAGCAGCTGTCCAACATGGTGGTGAAGTCCTGCAAGTGCAGCTGAGGCCCCCCTGAGACAGGAGGGAGAGCTGCCACCACTGACCGCCGCTCCTCGGGAAACCAAGGCGACAGACCTCACCTAGAGGCCTGGAGCCTATAACCCTCGGCCCCCAGGAACGGCCGAGAGGAAGACTCCCTTCTAGAACATTTCTTTCTTGCTGGCTCTGGAATCACTGTGGTAAAGAAACTGTGGGTTGGTTAGGGGAAAGCAAACTCTTCAGAACACAGAATTTCTGTGGTGTAGATGGAGGAAGAGGGATGGCGAGTCGACATGGCATGTGGCAACGGACGGGACATGGGCTACCCTAGGGAGGAGGAAGTGAAAGGCATGGCCAGGTGCAGGCCAGACTGGGAGTCACTTCAGATCTGAGGTCAGCTTGCTCACTGGGTACCACAGCTGCTCTTGGGATGTCCTAAGAGGCGAGCATTTTTCTTCAGACACGTTACCAAGACAAAGTCTCAGAACTGTATTTTGCACTATCTGGGATTTAAGGGCAAATCTATTCTTTTGCAAACTGTCCTTTGTACATCAAGTAGCACTGTGGGTCATTACAGACAATGTAATCAGTTCCTGGGCCAGTGACTATATTGGGGCCCTTGGAGATGCTGAACTCAGAAGGGTGGGAATTAGCCCTCTCGTGTCTGCCCTCTGGCCCCCTTCTCTTACCTTCTTCTTTGGTCATATTTCCCCTTGGAGATTTGGCTAGACACCTTCCAGGTCAGGGGGCACATCTCTGGATTCTGGGTCCATGCAGCCTGGGGCATGCATCAGGGATCACTCTCCTTCAAGACTCAGTGCTCCTCTGCTGTTCCTGGAAGCAGGTGCTACGTGTGGGGCGTCTGGGGAGAATGCATGTGTGCCACGTGGTGATTTGGCCCCAGATGCAGACTGAGGTATAAAGACAAGTACAAATATTACTCTCAAAATCTTTGTATAAATAAATATTTTTGGGGAATCATGGATGATTTCATCTTCTGGAAGATTGTTTCTAAAACAGTAAAAGCCTTATTCTGAGGTGTATGTTTGACTTCATAAATATCTGTATTACCCCGTTCTTCAACCTCATCAGAGGTAACTGGAATCCTGCAGGCCTTGCAGAGAGAGAGGGCAAGGTGGAGCAGTCAGGTTAGTGGTCCACTGTGATGCCCTGCTGTCTGAGAAGCCCTATCTGGGCGTGCTTCTCTCTTGCAGGGTGTATTATTCTATTGTTCTCAAACATAGAGCTAGTGGCTCAGGTTTTCAGAAAAGCCAACCTCAGACAACTATGAGGTGTGAACACTTGGGTATGGAGCCAACCAGACCAGGCATAGTGGCTCATGCCTTTAATCCTAGCACTTGGAGGGCAGAGGTAGAGGATAGTTGTGGGTTCAAAGCCAACCTGGACTATAGTGAGAAAAAAAAAAGGCAACCAGGAGCTCCTTCTCAGCTGATAGGTTCTGTGCAGGGGCTGAGAGTGGGAGGAAACGAAAAGCACCATCCTACTATGCTTTTTTAAAAAAAATTTTATTTATTTGCAAGTAGAGAGAGAGAGAGAGAGAGAGAGAGACAGAGACAGAGACAGAGAATGGGCATGCCAGTGCCTCCAACCACTGCAAACTTCAGACGCATGCTTCACCTTCTGTATCGGTTTTACATGTGTACTGGAGAATTGAACCAGGGTCATTAAGCTTTGCAGGCAATCACCATAACCACTGAGCAATCTCTCCAGCCCCCTACACCATGCTCTTTTGAGCCCATTGGTGCCAGGGCAATGCGGAATGGTCCCCTGCAATGAGCACATAGGGCAAAGGAACCCTCCAGCACGCTCACTGAAACACTGCACCTGTGGTTTGCAGACTGAAGGCTGCAAGTGCTAATGCCTGTGTGCACACTTTGTTCCTCCTGGAGTTCAAGACTCAGCTCCGGAGTTTGGTCACCAAGACTGCTTTCCTGCTTCTCTGCCCCCGCCCAGCCAATCTAGGACTTTTCTGTCTACACCCCACAGGCACATTTACCTTTACTGTCCTTCAGGGGACTGTGTCCCTGTTCTGAAACTCTGCTGTGAGACACACTCTACCTTACCTCAGGAGCCAGTGTGGGGTGTGCGGGGGACTGTTGCTATCCCAAGTGCCAGTCTGTTCAGTGTGGCAGCTCAATTTCACAGGCATGAGGATTACCCACTGTTCAGTAAAATTGTACAATTCCTGGATGCAGCTCTAGAGGTGTCTTAGGCGGGGGCAGGATCCAGGTTGCCTATAAACTGTTTTGGGAGAAGCAGTGCATGACTCTGACATAGGTCCTCCCTGGCATCAACAAGGAAGTGGGCCCTAGACTAAACATCCTTCTTATCCAGCCTCCTAGGAGACCACTAAACTTTGGCCTGTGGTTCATCCTATTGAACCAAAGCAACTAGATGTGCTTCTAAAGTATCACAAAGCAAACTAAGCCCCCTGTGACTGGGAAGGTGTTCGAGTTAGAGCACTACTCGTATGCTCAGCAGCAGACACAAACACAGGCGGGGCCTGGAGCCCGGCCTCCCCTTCCCATGTACCATTCTCAGATATGAGAGCCACTTGCCTTCAAAACTATGCGCTTGTTTTGAGGAGCATGGTGACACTGGAAATGATGCCTCTGTGGGAGGAAGGCTCAGACTAGCTGTCCAGTTCCAAAAAGAATGCCATAGAAGCTCTTTGGTAGGGAAAGATCTATAGCCTGTTCATGGGACCTGGTGGGTACACAGATGTAGCTTGAGAATTTAACTTGGGTTGGGTACCTAGGGCAATTCCAAGCACTATATAAGTTCTTGTCCTGAGCCCACATCTTCTTATTCCCTTTTACTATGTTGACTCCACCAAGCCCTTTGTTTCCCAATTCTAAACTTTAGCAGGGGACTATGGAGGAATTTGTCTCCTAACCAACTCAAACCAAGTAAGCACACTTCAGATGGTCCTCAAACTACTGTCCAGAAGTTCTAGCATCCACCACAATAAAAAAAAAATTTAATGTGCCAAACCTCTGTTTTTATTTGCTAAAAAGGCAATAAAGAGCTGGGCATGTCCATGCCTTTAATCCCAGCACTGGGGAGGCAGAGGTAGGAGGTGAGTTCGAGGCTGGCCAGAGACTACATAGTGAATTCCAGGTCAGCCTGGGCTAGTGTGAGACCCTACCTGGAAAAAAACAAAATCAAACACAAAAGGCAACAAAGAGTCCTTTTCTTTCTGTCTTACTGATGGGTGGTGGTGAGACAGGGCTTCACTCTTGTAGGCCCAGCTGGTATGGAGCTCACTGCTGTGGCTGGCCTTGAACTCACGGCAATCCTTTGTCTTAGTTTCTCAAGTGTTGAGACTACACATGCAAGTCCCCAGAGGGGTTTTCTTCTTCAGTGCCATTTTCCTCTCTGGGTTTCCATGTCTAGAATACAGATTCTTACTCTCCGGGGCAGCTCAGGGACCCTTGCAGTAGGCGCCAAGGCCCAGCTTTCCACCTCTTCTCTAGCAGATCCACAAGTCACTGCAGGGCCATGCTGGGTGAGCTTGCTGCTGGGGAGACATGGTAGAGAAACTGCCCTTGGGGACTGGGTGTGCCACCTGCTGAAAGTTTCTTGACAGCTCACATTCCTCACGTGAAAATTGAACCAAAAAAAAAAAACTGTCCAGCAATGAAATAAAGCAAAATGTTGGTCCACTTCAGTCCTGGTTGTGAACACTGACTTTGGGAAATTAGTGAATGGGAAGAAAAAGAAAATGGAATTACTTTATAAATTGTAGAAGCCAGTAATTCCCAAGGGCACCTGGCTCCCACCAGGAGACTGATTTGTCTCTATACTCTGGGAAACTGTGACGTGCTCCCTCTCGGGCCCAGACTCCAGAAAATGGAAGAGCAACTTGGGTAGGTGATGAGCGCATGTAAATGAAGCTTAGTGGTTCAACCTGGAAAGAACAGGAAGCAGAATGGAAATAGCCAAAGAGCCTCTTTATATCATCTCTGAGCAGCAGCAGGAGAGGGACAGGGACACTAAAGGTTGGGGGAGGGGAGGGAAGGCGAAGATACACGCGCTCTGACTGGGTACGAAATGCAGCAGTTCACGTCCCCACTGCCAAGTTCCATCCAAACCCAGAGGATTTGTTTTCCTGTTGTCCTAGTCTGCTGCCACTTCCGCTTGAAGGCTTGGGGACTCTGAGGCAGCACGAAAAATCCCATGGACCCCTCGCAGTGCCATGGTCACGGTCACGCACCCAGGAGCAGTGAACAGATTCTTTCCTTGGTGTCTGTGCTTCATCTGTCAGTGTGAGCGGGATCTGAAAGACAAAGTCCACTGCTAAGTGACAGGGAGGACAGTGCAGGGTTGCTTCTTTATGGCAAGGTATGGCTATTTCCTGCCACCTAACAAGGAAGAAGGGGGACCCTGAAGCTCACCTTGAAGCATGCAACTGTTCATTTTACTTGTAGATCGAAGGAAGCTGCCTCAGCCTCCTGAGTTGCTGGAACCACAGGTGTGTGCCCCTGTGCCCAGCAGGATGAAAACACTGGATGCCTAGGTGGGAGGACCACCTAAGCCTAGGAGTTCAAAGCCAGTTTAGGCTTAACAAAGTGACACCTTCCCCTGAACTCAACAAACATACACCCTCCTGTTTCCAAACTAAAAATGCTAAAGAGGTCCATCTTTTCTAGAATTTAGGGTCGGCATTAGCATATTTACAAGGAGAGAGAGAGATAGAGAGAGAGAGAGAGAAAGAAATATGGGCATGTTGGGCCTGTCACTGCTACAAATGAACTCCAGACCCATGAGCCACTTTGTGTATCTGGCTCTATGTGGGTACTGGGGAACTGAAGCCTGGGCCAGCAAGCTTTGCAAGTAAGCACCTTTAACCACTGAGCCATCTTCCCAGACCCCTTTTTTGAAAATATTTTGATTATATTTATTTAAGACAGAGAGAAAGGGGGGAGAGGGAGGGAGGGAGAGAGGGAGGAAAAGATAGAGAGAAAGGGCATACTAGGGCCTCTTGCTGCTGCAAAGGAACTCCAGATGTATGTGTCACTTTGTGCATCTGGCTTTATGTGGGTACTGGGGAACCAAACCAGGGTGGATAGGCATTGTAGACAAGTACCTTAACTGCTGAGCCATTTCTCCAGTCCTCTGATAATTCTTATTTACTTAAGACATGCTATGCCATCTTCTTATTCTCAGCCTCATTCTTCACTTGCTCTTAGCCCAAAGGCCACCAAACAATTCAGTCCCCTTCTTTAGGAGTATAAAAGTTATTCTTTTCTTCCATGTGAATTTTAGAACCACTATGTCAAAAATCAAAGAAAAACTTAACAACTAAAATCCTTCAAATCTACAGATCAACTTTGGGAAGAGCTAAAATCTTTACTCACTGTGACTTAATCTATGAACATTGCTCTCTATTAATTTTTCAAAATTTATTTTGTTTGTTTTCTAATGGATGTGTATGGATGTTTATACGTGTGTGTATGCAGGAGCATGTGCACATTTATGTGTGAACTTGTGGAGTCTAGAAGTTGACATCAAGCATCTTCCCTGATATTATTTATTTGAAAGAAAGAAGAGAGGCAGACATGGAGAATGGGTGCACCAGGGCCTCCTGCAGAAAGAAGACAAACTCCAGACACATGTGCCACTTTGTGTACCTTGCTTTACATGGGTACTGGGGAATTGAATTCGGGTTGTTAGGCTTTGCAGGCAAATGCCTTAACCATGGAGCCATCTCTCCAGCCCCTCCATTATTATTTTTTTAATATTTTTATTTGCAAGGAGAGTGAAAGTATGGACAAGCCAGGGCCTCTTGCTGCTGCAAATGAACTCCAGATGCATACAACACTTTGTGTATCTGGCTTTAAGTGGATACTGGGGAACAGAACCGAGGCCATCAGACTCTGCAAGCCTTAACCACTGAGCAATCATTCCAGCCCCGCCCATCAATCTTCTAAGTGGTTCTCAGGAAGGTGTGCTTGTGTGTCTTACATATCTTTCCATTCATTTCAATCTACTATACATTTTGAGGCTCTGCTAAGGGGAGGTTTTCAGAAATCACATGCTCTACTTGTAGTTGTTTTTGGAAAACTCTCCTGTAAAGTTAATAATTTACTTGTGCATTCTTTTCAAATTTCCAATAAAATACATTATACTTTATCTGAGAATGAGTGAATTTCTCTCTTCTTTTCTGATCCTATGTTCTTTCCTCTCTGTGTTTGACAGGACTGACTATCCTGGTATGTTCCTATCATTTGTTTAATCTCCAAAGCATGCATAAAAATATCGCTACTCATTTCTCTCAATTGTATTATTTTCTGCTTATGTTTGTGATTATTTTTCCTTTATTTTACCTTTTTTGGATTTACTGGGCTGTTCTTTTTAAAATCTTCTCAAGGCAGATACTCAACACACTAACTTTCGGCTCTCCCCACCCCTCACTGGAAGCATCATTTTCTTTATAGTGTTCCTTTAGCTCTATCAAGTTTTTCCTATTAGACAATGATTTTTGGTACACTACCTTTCTCTTACTTTACAAACAACTGAGGATTTTCCAGTTATCTTTTCGTTGGTACACTGTGGTCAGGAAGTGTGGTCTTTGAGCTAAGACTTGAGGCACTAGCTGGTACAGTTGTGTATGGAGTTATTTAGTGCACGCTCTATACATACCTGTCACATGGAGCCGGTAAGCTGAGAGTTTCAGCTTTCATAAAGCATTACTGACCTTCACACACTGCTCAGTGTGCTACCGAGTTCCATGAAAGCATTCCAGTATGAAAGTGGGTTTTGGTTTCTTTCTGTGCATCTATTTTTTTGTATAATATTATTCATAAGTATGCTTTTTGCTTATTAAATTTAAGTTAACAGGAAGTATAAACTTTCCTGTTACAATGAGGTTGTAGCCCTTGTTATTTGTTACTGTGCTTTCTGCCTGAAACTCTATTTGGTCTGATTTGCTTTCTTTTGGTTGGTATTTCCCTGGCATATCTTTCCTACTTTTCATTCATCCTGTCTATTTACTTATGTTTTAAATGTTTTTAAATAGCCCAGCAGTGACCTTCTTAAACTCCAGGCTGACAACATATGGCTCTGGAGGCTCCTTTTCCTCACCTCCACTGCTCCACCCCATCTCAAGCGAGTCCTTTCCTTGTCCCCTGGCCTGGCCTCATCTGCTCCTTCATTATCTCCTGACCACATCTGTTCTTCTCACTCCACTGGCAGCCACCCTGGCAAGCGTCTCCACACTCCTCCTTCAGGCAGCTCTTGCTGTCTGGACTTTCTGACCCTCCTTCTTTCCCCATTCTGTTTGTGAGCCTCTCCAACCTGCTGCCTGCTCTCGGGGCTCTGTGGCTGCTGGCTCTGTGCGCTGTGTCGTGTGCCTAGGACAGTGTTGTGTGCAAAGCAGATGCACCATGAACAAGAATAGCTGAGAGAGGGTGTGTGTGGGGGGCAAAGACAAAAATCCAAAAATCACCAAATGAATTTTCACATAGTCTGGAGAAGTTAGAGGGACCTGGGGAGATAGCTCAGTGGATAAAGCACTTGCCACACAAGCAGGAGAACTTGAGTTCAGATCCCCGACATCCACATAAAAGCTGACCTGTCCTCCCAGCTCTGAGGAGATGGAGACGGGAGGATCCCTGGGCTTGCTGGCCAGCCAGTCTACCCCACTCAGTGATCTCCAGGCTCAGTGAGAGACCCTGTCTCAATAAATAAGGGGGTGGGCTGGGGTGATGGTTCGGGTAAGACCACTTGATATGTAAGTATAATGTCCTGATTTGATTCCCCAGCACCCACTTAAATAGCTGGGTATGGCCACACATGCCTGTAGCCCCAGTCCTGTCAGGAGCAGAGACCAAAGAATCACTTGAGGCTCACTGTCAGCCTGACCAAAAAAAAAAAAAAAATGGCAGCTCCAAGTTCAGTGAGAGACTCTGTCTCAAGGAAACAAGCAGAGAGGTGGTGGTGGAGGAAACCAACATTCTCCTCTGGCCTCTGTGTGCACATCTGCACGTACATGCACACACACACTCCACCTGAAAGCCATTGAGAATGGCACAAATCATAGCCTCTGGCCTCCACATACATGCACAGAAGTGCTCTCATGCTCTCTCTCACACACACATGAGAAAGAGGAGAAATGAAAGGGAATAAAAAATATGAGTAAAACCAGTAGATTCAGATCACGACCAAGTATAATTTCAGAACTAAATAGCATTTTTAGGATTGAAAAAAATGATCACTTCTTGGCCTTTTGGCTAAGATCAAGTGTAGAATTGAAAAAATGATAATAATTACAGTTTAGAAATCACTGAATGTGCCTAGCTGAGGGAGACTTAATGAACTCAAAGATGTATTTAAGAAAGTATCTGGAGCATACCACAGTCAAAAACCAAGATGGAGAACCATTCAGAAGGCCTCACAGAGACCTGATTAGAACTCTGCACAAAACAGCATGTGTCTGGAGTTCATTTGCAGTGGCAAGAGACTCTGGTACGCCTGTTCTGCTTGCAAATAAATGAAAATAATTTAAAATAATTCAGGAACAAAGAACAGGAAAAGGATAATATCAGGGAAGATAATGACTAAAACCTTTTTAGGACTAATGGAAGATCTGCTTCTGCAGGAACTCACAAGCAGTCCACTCACGAAGGCATCCTCCTGAAGCTCTAGAACACTAAAGAGGAGAGAGCCAGACGTCCACATCCAAAGAAGGGCCAGTTTGATTGACAGCTAACTGGAGACAAAAACGCCATGCAGAGCTGCAACTGATAAAATACTGACCCAGGGCTGGATTGCTCAGTGGTTAAGGCACTTGCCTCAAACTCTAACGACCTGCATTCAATTCTTAGTACCCACGTAAAGCCAGATTCACAAAGTGCATCTGGAGTTGTTCGCAGTGCCTGGAGACATGGGCCACTCTCTGCCATTCTCTCTGTCTGTTGCTCTTCTATCTCTCTCTGCTTGCACATAAATAAAAATGTTAAAAAAAAACAACCCCCAGAAGTATAAAAAATATTTTTCCAACACATAAAACCCAACAGAGTTTGTCCCTAGAAGTCCTTCACCAGAAAAAAGAGGCTAAAGAATGTGTTTCAAACAGAAAAGCCTGAGATGCAGAAGTTAGAAGAATGTATAAAATAGGAATAATAAAATGATAATAATGCTGTTATGAGTTTAAAAATGGGCAAGTGAAACTCTCCAGACATCATCGTCATTTAAATCAAGGGCAGTGACCAGAGAGCTGAAGTCATCTTATTAGATATTATATAGCTAAAAAAAGAGATTAATTTTAACTTGACATAGTTAATATGTACAAGCACTAAAATGCATACAATCTCTACTAAAAGAATATTAATATGAACATTCCAAAGTATCAGACAGCAATTTCCTTCCACGCCTGAGGGAGTGAAATAGGAGCAGAGGCAGGGTTTATTTGTATTTGACTTTTGTATGGTGATGGAAGCCCACCTTTCAGGGCCCATCTTTAGGTGACAGGTCTATTTGACTGCACACCTGGGAGTGTGCCTGTGGTCGCTTATGCCCTGCAGAGCCATCAGTCCTCATGCCTGCCCGGTGATCCAGTGATGGGAAAGCTTTACAGAACCTCCTCCCTGCAGTCATGATGGCAGCCTGGCCCCTGTTTTAGGTCTCCCAAGTTCAGCCATCCAAGCTATCCAACTTCATCTATTTACTTTCAAGTCCCAGCCTGAAGTTCTCTTTTTTTAAAAAATCAAGTATCTATAGATACTACTACTTATCCACACAGACTTGGTGCTTATCAAACACATTACATTCTATCTTATATTATTTTTCCAGTCAACAAGCAACATAATCATAAATGTATTTGGAATTGCCCTTCAAAATCTTTAGGCACCTATAAACTACAATTGACCTGAGTGTCTGGTAGTCTCTTCTGGCAAGATGCTGGTTTTGATGAGAAAGGAAGTGAGTGAATCTACTTATTTATATCCTGAGTGACATTAGGAGAGAGGAACAGCTGGGAAGTGAGGGCCACCCTCCGCCCCCCACCTTCCCGGGATCCGCTCCAGCTTTACCAATGAACACCACAGGCACAAAAGCAACAGATCCATTTCATGAAATCCTGCCCGGGTGACACAAAGGCCCAGGACACAGCTGCAAGGGTTTGTGCAGATCATAGACAGCCCTCCATTGGGTAGGGATGCTGACCACTGCTGTCAGAGTTGGCTCCAGTTCACATGTCCTCCTAGAAGACCTCTAAATGCTACTGAACAAATGAGGGAGTAGGTTCACGCCACCGATGTCCAGCATCTGCCCATGTGTCCCCTTGCAGGAAGACTGATGTTCCAGCAGCAAATGGGTACTGAATATTTATAATCCTTCCTCAGTTGCTCTCCACTTTGTTTTTTGACACAGGATCTCATACTGAACCTAGACATCACCAATACAGACAGACTAGCTAGCCAGTAACCCCAAGAGAGCCTCCTGCCTTTATCTCCCCAGAGCAGGAATTATAGGCAAGTACCCACGCCTGGCATTACATGGGTTCTGGAAATCTGAACTCAGGTTTTCTCATGCTTATGTGGCAAGCATCTTACCAACTGGACCATCTCCCCAGCCCTGTGATTTCTTTTTGTTTTGAGACCAGGTCATTGCCCAAGTAGGTCCTGAACTTTTGATCCTGCCTCAGCCTCCCTCTGCTGGGATTACAGGTGTGGTGCCATTGAACCTAGCTAAACTTGATTTTTCTTCTAAGAAAAAGTTTAGCTAGGTTCAATGGCACCACACTTGTAATCACACACACACACACACAGAGAGAGAGAGAGAGAGAGAGAGAGAGAGAGAGAGAGAGAGAGAGAGAGAGAGAGAGAGAGAGAAAATGTATGGGCATGCCAGGGCCTCTAGCCACTGCAAGCAAACTCCAGATGCATGGTCCACTTTGTGCATCTGGCTTATGTGGGTACTGGGGAATGAACCCAGGTCCTTAGGCACTTGAGGCAAGTGCCCTAACCGCTGAGCCATCTCTCCAGCCCCGTACAAGGAACAGGTATCTCAGTAAAAATCATGACAGTAGGAAGTATTCCTATGTTTTCTGAGATGAACACATAAAATCACTGCTCCTATAATCAAGAAGTAGCTATGCCTATATGACAGTTTGAGTCCTCCACGATGATTGATTTCTATTTGTAGTATTTAAAAGTAATCTACCCATGAACTAAAAAAGAAGAAGAAAAACCAAGTCAAAGGATGCAAAGTGTGTCTTCTACCACAGGCATCGGGGTTTCCATCTCAGAGGCAGGCAGCTGCCTGATTTTGACTTGTTCATGTACCTTTCTCAGGGCATCTATGCACAATAGGAACACCAGATGCACTGTCTTTTGCTTTCTTTTCTTTTTCCATTTTTAATATAATAATATATCTCAGAAATTGTTGCTTTTCCACAGAAACATCTACTTTGGGAGCACTTTTTTAGGGGATCCATAGGTACCACTGCAGTGGGGATCCGGTGAGTCCTCCCATCAGCCTGATCTCTGGTTCCACAGCTTTTTGTGAGGAAAACTGAAACGGACAATAGAATCAGTCTGTCATCTTGTTATCATGCAACCAGGAGATAACAGGAAACAGCTTCTTCCTCCCTTCCAACAGGCCCACCCAGGAGAGATCCAGTGAAGCAGGAGCTGAATGGCTACCATGAATAACCCTGAGAGATGCTGTTTGCTGAAAGGGAAGGAGATTTCCACCTCATATGAGCTTCACTTAGGAGACCCAGAAGAGGACTAATGGTGAAGAGAAGTTGAATCTCAGTTGGGAATAACAGCTCTGCCACAGGGACTCTGACAATTAGACAGTGACAATGCTAATTTTAGAGGCTAAAGCCATTGGAAAGCCAGTGTCCTTACTGGGGCATCAAATGTCAGCTCGCTATCACCACAAAGCAGATGTCATCCAGATCCTTTGAACTAAAGCCTGGGTTCAACAACCACCGGCCTCTCTTGTAAAGTTCTTCCTGCAGGGTCACTGGAGGCTCTCGAATACGCCTGCTATTTTATATTTATCACCCAAACTAATCCAGCCAGCTCCTTAATCATTTTTATTACTCCTCACTGGATATCCTAAACTGTCTCATCTCATGGAGGATTATGGCGTGGTGCAGGCTCATCTCTACCCCACCCTCACTTATCCCCCTTAAGTCCACAAATGAGACAAGAGGAGAGCAGTTTCTCAACCTTTGCTGGCCTGAGCTCCATCAGCTGAGAAGATTCTGTGGTTTTATTGTCTGTACTTTGTTTTATGAAAGCTATAAATTTCTTTTTTACTTTCCATATATGATATTGTATTTGGGCTTGACTAAGCTTTTCAAACCTAAGAGATGACCCTTCCTTCTTCCTTTCAATCTCATATAGTACACAGCCCTGGCTGCGAATCTCTGTATCATGTATTACCTCTCTTCATTTTAGTTCATAAAAGCCCCCTTTCACCCTCAGAAAACCTTGTCCTACATATCAGTTTGATTTCTTCCACATTATAACCATTCTCACATCACATTTCATTTCACTGTCACTGCAGCTCTCGGATGACGTCAGCCAGGGTGCCCATGTATTTGGTGAGGCCGAATCTACAATGTAAGACAATCTCTACACTGTCCATCTCTTTAATACTTTATTTTTCTTTTAAGAAATGAAAAAACAAAACTAGTGTGTTAGACAACCTGTAAGGTGGCCTCTGGTGATCCTGTCTCCTGGTATCTAGGTCCTTATGCCATTTATCCCTGAGATTTAATGACTCATTTCTAAGAAAGTGAACACAGAACCAGTTACAGAATGAGGCACTTTCTCACTGTCCCAGGGCTGCGTGCCCAGAGGAGGCTGGCTGCCACAGCTCTGGTGGTTTGCTAGGCTCACCATAACAAAACACCACATCCTGAGAGGTTAATAACAGAAACTCAGTTTTTCTAACAAAATCCAAGATCAGGGTGTGTGTGTACATCCCTGGTGTTTCCTCTTCCTATTTGGGTCAGATTGGAGTAGGGCCCAGTGTGGAACCTCATTTTAACTTTATAACCTCTTTAAAGGTGTATCTCCAAGTACAGTCACATTTTGAAGTTCTGGGTCTAGGGGTTGGGGCTTCAACATATGAATTCTAGAAGGATGCAATTCGGTTCATGAAAGAAGCTTTTAAGTTTGATCCTCAACAGTGCATGTATGTACGTGCACACACACATTTACACACAACCTTTGGAGAGGCCCACATTCCGATGAAGTCACAGCCCCACCTGCCAGTTTGACCACAACCTCATGAGACCTCAACTAAAAGTAGCTAGTAGCTGTACCAGGATGCCTGACCCACACAAATTGTTAGACAATAAATGCTGGTAGAGTCTTAACTTTTGGGATGAATCTGTTAGGTGGTAATAGATAATATCTTAACTATCAACAAAGGAAAACCTGTGCTGACTGGAATGCTTATGAAAGCACAGCATGGCTACATGAACTTGTATGTGAATTGGGGACAAGGTCAAATATTTCTGTTTCACATTTCATTACAAATGAATTGATGGATTTTTGCCAGGATTTTGATGACTGATTTAGGTGTCACATGACAGTACTAACCACATGGACACGTGGACAATGGGTAGGAAACAGCACAGACCGAGGAGGCTCTGGTAACTAACTCAGCATGGGAGTTTGGCAGTCTCCCTCCCCCCTCCTCACTCAAAAAGTCAGCAAGTACATTTTCACATCTGGCTTTCACAGTAATTCCATAAAGATAAAAAAATGTATTTATTTATGTGTGTGTGGTGCACATGTGCACACTTCCAGGGTCTCTCACCACTGCAAAAGAACACCAGGTGCATGCACCACTTTTTGTATCTGGCTTTAAGTGGTGCTGGAGAACATGGGCCCACAGGCTTTGCAAGCAAGTGTCTAACTGCTGAGCCATCTTTCCACTTCTCCTCTCTTGAAGACTTAACAGTTTTTTGTTTGTTTTTTAAGGTAGGGTCTCACTCTAGTCTAGGATGACCTGGAATTCACTATGTAGTCTCAGGCTGGCCTTGAACTCATGACAATCCTCCTACCTCTGCCTCCCAAATGCTGGGATTAAAGGCATGCATCACCATACCCAGTCCAACAAACATTTTAACTTAGGTAAATAGCATAGTGCCTGACATGTAGCAGGTATAAAAACATATTTCTTTTAAAAATATTTTCTACTTATTATTCATTTGCAAGCAGAGGGAGGGTGAGAGGAGGGTGGGTGCACCAGGGCCTCCTACCACTGCAAACAATTTCAGGCCATCTTGTCCATCTGGCTTTATGTGGGTACTGGGGAATCAAGCTTTGAAAACAAGCACCTCAACTGCTGAGCCACTTCTCCAGCCCCTAAAAACAAAGTTCTTAGTGGAAGCATATCCACTCTACCATGACAACCTGAGTCTAGAGAGGCAGGCTAATTTGTATAGAACTGCACAGCTAACCTGTGGCTGATTTAGGAATGAAAACCAAGTTCAGTATTTTTCTACTGTATTATCTCATTCTATTTCTTTTCTTTCTCTCTCTCTCCTTTCCCTCTCTCTTTTAACAGTCAGTGAGTAGTAGACGTCATACTTTTAGGTTCTTAATGATAGTTATGCCATCACATACATAGTATTTTCCCACACAAAGTTATGGGAGAATAAAGTAACAGTGCTTTTGAATCTCAGTTCAAAAAAATAGTATAAAAATGAATGAAATTTCTTTCCTTTCTGATAATTCCAAAGACAGAAAGAAATATAGAAATAGTAACTAAGACATACAAGCTGATTTTAACACTGTCCAGAGAATTATTTGATGAATGTTAAATTTTAATGATAGCACTAGAAAATTCTTTTTGATCCCACATTCTCTTTTATGAATATCGACTATACAACCAGCACTTTGAAAAACACTGGAGGTACAGAGGTGCATCACATAATTGCTAGTCCTTTTAGAAACACAGACTTTAGTAGTATAGGATAATAAACAAGGGGAAGGCTAAGGGAGCGGGTGGTAAGAGATAAGACTTCTAGGAAGAGGAAGCTTCTTGTGCAATAGCATGGAGTGTAAGGCAGCACAGTAAGTAGTTGAGAATGACTGGAATTTGAAGGGATGTGTTGGGGAGTGGTGGACAATGGGTAGAAAAGAACACCAATGGAGAAAGGCTTTGGTAACTCAGCATAAGAATTTGGCAGCCTGTCCCCCCACTCCACTCAGTGACAGGGATGGAGCCTAGGCCCTAATGCATGCTAGTCAAGTGTTCTACCACTGAAATACATCCTAAGCCTTTGGGTTTTAGAGATAGTTATTTAGCCCTCCAGGCTGGTTTTGAACTTGAAATTCTTTTGCTTCTGCCTTCTGAATGCCATGACTACAAGTGTGCATCTCTATAATTCTGGACCGGAATCTGTACTTTATTCATTTTTTAGTATTTTAATATTATTTATCTGTAAGCAGAGAGGGGAGAGAGAGAGAGAGAGAGAGAGAGAGAGAGAGAGAGAGAGAGAGAGAGAGAGAGAGAGAGAGAGAGAGAGAGAGAGAATGGGTGCATCAGGGCCTCCAGCTATTGCAAACAAACTCCAGATGCATGTGCCACTTTGTGCATCTGGATTTACCTGGGTACTAGGGAATAGAACCTGAGTCATTAGGCTTTGCAGGCAAGCACCTTAACTGCTGAGCCATCTCTCTAGCCCTCCCCCCTTTTTGGTAAAGGGTCTCACTGGCAGGGAACTCACTATGTAGCCCAGGCCAGCCTTGACCTTGAGGCAGTCTTTCCTGCTTTAGCCTTCTAAGTGCAATTACAGGCATGAGCCACCAGAACCAGTAGGAAGACTGCTTAGTGAGGAAGGATCACAGTGCTCACTTTCTTGCAGTTTGTGTGCGAGCACACGCGCTAACATTGGGATACCATCCTTGACTGAGCTCCACCTACTTCTTTGGGGACAAGGTCTCAGAATGAACCTGAAGCTCAATGATCTGGCTAGACTAGCTAGCTGTGAGCCCTAATCCTGTCTTTACCTCCTCAGCACTGGGATTTCAGGCACATGCCACCTTGCCCAGCTTTCATGTGGGTGCTAAAACTTGAAACTCAGGTCCTCATAAACACTTTATGACTGAGCCATCTCCCTAGCTAGTAACTGTTTTTATAAGAGCATGGAGGAAGACAATGAAGAGATAAGACAGTGACCAGTATAGAAAACACAGTAATCCAAATAAAATGTGATACGGAACTCAAGCACAAGATATGAGTGAGACTAGACTTAATGCCTGATAGGTATTTAAAGGGCAAAGTATAATAAATGCTAACCAATCAGATATACGGAGTGAAGGAAGGAGCTACAGAGACTTGGGTTTCTGGCTCTACCTCTGATAAAAGTGTCTAGGGAGGGTCCCACGAGTGTCAGGTCACAAGTTTAGTTTGGGATGGGTTCTACTTGGCAGGAAGGATGTGTGGCTGTGGCTGGGATACATGGATCCACATCAAGTGTAGGCTGAGAGGGCTACTCACGCATGCTTTTTGAGCACGGGACCTCTAGAACTGCACTGTGCATGCTAATCTGTGAAGCCATATGTGTGATGGCCCTGGCTGGAGGTGCAGGCTTGGAATTGTGTAACCTGATGCCAGCTGAAAATAAGGGAGAGGACCAAAGACAGAATCTTAAAAGAACAAAAGTTAGGGGCTGGAGTGATGGCTCAGCAGTTAAGGTGGTTGCCTTCAGAGCCTAATGACCTGGATTCACTTCCCCAGTATCATGTAAAGCCAGATGCACAAAGCGGCACATGCATCTGGAATTTGCAGTGGCTAGAGGCCCAGGTGAGCCCATTTCCTCTCTCTCTGCTTACAAATAAATAAAATATTTTTTAAAAAAGAACAAAAGTTACTAAAAGGATGAGGAGCTTTGTGAGAGAGACTAGAAGGAACAGACACGCAGATGAAAAGGGGAAAGACAGCATTACTAAATTCTCAATGTTCTTAACTATCAGCGCCTTAAATATGGGCCAAACATTTCCCTAAAGAGAAAGATTATCCCCAGCACTTGAGAGGTCAAGGCTGGAGGACTGCAGGTTTGAGGACAAACTGGGCTAAATACTGAGAACTTGTGAGAGACCCTAACTCACTAGACACACTTTTGAAGAAGCTAGGGTTAAACTTAGACCTTGACTCTAACCTCTGCACTTACACCAGGTGAAATGCTACCTTCTATGGCAAGGGAATCATGGCCTGATGTGATGTTCCCAGTTTCCCTCAAACCCTGACTCAGTGCAGTGCTCATTTCATTCTTGCTCTTGTATATTTTGAGTAGAAACATAATTAGCAACATACTCTAAGAAGAATTTACAATAATCCTTTGCCTTAATCTAAAATTGAAATTTTATTCATTTATTTTGCTTGTGAGTATGTAATGTGGCATGTGCACATGCACACATTGCCTGACATGGGTACACTCACCTCTGGTGGTAGGAGCAGAACGGCAGGCAGGTGTTCCCTCCGTTGCTCTTCACCTGTTTTTCCTCAAGCCACTCTTACAGATCCTGCAGCTTGCTGCCTTTGTGTGTGTGCATGCGGGAATGCTCTGGACTGTTGAGCCATCTCTTTCTAGCCCAGAAATTTTATCATATATGTGCTTACATTTGAATTGTAGGGCAGTGAGATATTTGTTTTGTTATTTCTTATGTGCCCTAAATACTGGGTTGAACATGCCAGGAATGGACACTGGCATTATGCCACAGGAGCTCTGGGTTGAGCCTAATTATTTTATAGAATAATTATTAGAGCCATACATGGCAAGACCACATGAGGATGATAAACAGCTGAAAGGCCGAGGGAGAGAACAGCTCCCTGTTTGCAGCTGAAGTTCTGTGCAGCCTGGCGCTTATGCTCAGTTCTTAACACTAGAAGTCACCTTGTCACATATTATTATTTTTTTCATTTTCTTAAGAACAAGGCCTGGAAGTTGGAAAGTTACTTTAAACTGGATGTGGTTTGAGATTTGTAGCAGTTTGGAGCTGAAAACGGTGAGTTCAGCATTGTAGGAAAAATGACTCCAGGTCAGATAAATGTGAGAACGGCTATGTTAGGTAGGTTTCTTTCTTGAAGGGCTCTGCCAAGTACTATGGTAACATATTACCCACCTTTCGGAACTGGCGTAGGACACTCTTCCTCAAACTGGTCTGAGGTGCAAGCTGATGTATAGTTTGAATACATTTTGGGAAATGCTGCCCTAATTTTACAGCTGAGTCTGAAGATGGTGGGTGGCATGCCCTGGGCCACACCTGAGCTGAGAAGCAGCTTTTCTGATTCTCATGGGCCTCTTCTCAGGACCACACTGCAGGCATGGCATAGAGGGCAGAGCTCACTGACTCACAGACCCTGACCCCCCAAGACCCCCAGAGTCTCTGTGTGGCAGCCATGACAACCTGATCTAGCTGTGAGCCTGTCAGCTGCTCTGAAAGAAGCTGGGAGGGTGGAGGAGCTCCAGGGATGCTTTAGGGTGCTTAAAAGAAACATAGATTTATGTGAGGAGAATTCCTGGAACAGATGTGAAACCAAATACTTCATGTCCCAAGCCTGCCCCCACTCTCTTGGAAAGGAAAAAGAAATAGGGTTAACCTGTTCTTCGCCATCACGCTTTGTGCCTTCCAAACCTCCTGTGACCAGGTCAGGGTCCACTGCCAGCTACTCCCTCCCTTCCTCGTCAACTCAGGAGAGAGAGGCTGCCCTTCCCTCCACCTCATAACCTGGGGCTTAGGGCAGTCCCATCGGGCTCTTGCTTAACACTTCCTTCACCCTAGGTCACAGCTGCATTCTTGTCCTATGCTATGAGGAAGCAGTTACTTGTAAATAAATGCATCTTGGAACACCGATAAACTCATCAGTGAGGGGAGAGGGAAAATTAGAATTAGTTTAGATCCAGTGCTCTCTTTTTGTTTTCATAAATCCAGGATGAACTTTTAAGTAAAACTGTAACATTTGACGAGGTAATGACAGAGGTAAAGCAGAAAAACACAAAGCATGTATACATGTACGTAGATGTAACTTTGCCATTCATCACAGAGCTGAGTGCGCCCGTGACTCAGTAACTCAAGTGTCAGTCAGACACAAACCAATCCTTAAGAGCCTCGAGTTTCTGGCTGACTCTGCTTAACAATGAAAGTCAGTGCTCAGTAATGACGCGTGCAACAGGACCAGAGTCATTCTAACCAGGCGTGACTGCAAAGGGTTAGCCTTTTCTGGTGCTCCACCCCAGGAGCACCCTGGCCAGCCAGGGCTGGGTCACTTGAGGTATCTTCAAAGTCCCAACCACTTGTTCTGTCGCATCACAATCAGGCAACAGCACGGTGTCAGGGAAAGGGTGCCCAGGATCAACTGAGTGACAGGGATTAGCAAGGGCACAGAAGCAATTGCTGGTCCAGCTAACCCCATTCTCAGCTGCTCCTCTGCGGATTTGGAGTATGAAGTGAAGCTTAAGGTCCTGAAACTATAGTCAACACCCCTCCTCACTCCTTCCTCTCTCGATGTAGACTGAAGCAACAGAAGTCTTCTGGAGCCTGACACCTTTCCAAATGGGGACAAGTGAGTGAGGCCAGGCCTGAGTGCAGCAGCTGCCTGCCAAACACAGCAGCTTACTTGGGAGCATGACTCACCGCAGGCAACACTGGCCAGGCCCATGTCTTCCCTTCTAAGACCATCAGCACACCTAGAACAAAGGGGCTGCAGAACCAGCATTAACTAGAACTCATAAACATGCCACACTAAATAAGCATGTGTTAAAGAGTTATCTAAGAAGTAGATAACTTTGAAGATAACTTCAAAACAAGTTGAAGGCTTACATGAAAGCTTTTTTTTTTTTTTTGAGACTCAGGCTGGTCTTGAACTCGTGACATTTCTCCTACCTTATTTAGCCTGGTTTCCCAAGTGCTGGAATTACATACATGAACTAAACTACCACATCTAGCTTGTTTTGTTTTTGACTTTTCAAGTATTAACTTAAAAAAGTACATTGATATATATGTATGCAGAGGCCTGAGGACATAGGTGTCCCCCTCCATTGCTTTCCTGCCTTATTTCTTTGACACAGGGTCTCTACTGAAGCTGCAATTTGCCACTTTGTGCCTAGAGAGGACACACCAGGGCCTCTTCCTACTGCAAACAAACCCCAGATGCCCATGCTGCTTAGTATGCCTGGCTCTAAGTGTGCCCTATTGGGGAACTGAAGACCAGGCTTTGTAAACAAGTGCTTTTAACTGCTGAGCCATCTCTCCAGCCCTGTACATTTTATTTGTTTGAGTCAAAGTCTCACTATATAGCCCAGTCTAGACTCAAACTCTTCTGCCTCAGCCTCTTGAGTGCTAAGATTACAGGCAAGTTCTACCATGTCTGGCCTGTACACTTTAGCTAAACAGAATCAAACAATGTGGCATTTTTTGACTGGTTTTACTTAGCTTGTCTTCATACTGTGTTGTACATGAGTACTTCATTCTTTTGATGGCAGATAATGGTGCAGACTACATTCTGTTTACTTTCTCATTATCTGGAGGTTGTTTCTACATTTTGGCTCTTATAAGTAATTCTACTATGGACATTTATATAAAAACATTTATGTGGACATGTTTTGAGATATGGAATTCCTGGGTCATATGGTAACTCTACAACTTACAGTTGTGTGCAACTGTAACTGCATGCATATGTGTGTGGGTGGGGAGCTCAGAGGACAACCTCAGGCTAGCCACCTTTTTTTTTCCCCCCCTTTTGAGACAGAGCCTCTCACTGAGCTGGAACTTGCCATTAGTCTAGAGTGGCTGGCCAGAAGGCTCCAGGGATGCACCTGTCTCTGCCTCCCCAGCACTGGGATTACAAAAGAGTATGCCACCATGCTGCTTGTTTTGTGTAGGTTCATGTTTGCAAGGAAAGCACTTTACCCACTAAGCTGTCTCCCCAGCCCTATGCTTAACTTCTAAAGGAACATTTCCAAAGCATTTACAGCATTTTACATTCTCACCAGCAGTCCATGAAAATCCCAGCTCCTCTCCATCTTCCCCATCCTTGGCATCACCTAGCTTTTGAATATAGCCATCCTAGTGGGTGTGAAGTGGCACCCACTGTGCTTTGATTTACATGTGCCAAGGACATGTCTTTTCAACATGCTTATTGACCATCTTATTTATAAGCCATTCTGATATTTAGGTTGTCCTTTTATTATGGAGCTATGAGCATAATGAATATTATGAATATTCTCTGAATACAAGGCTCCTGCCATAGAATTTGCTATTATTTTCTCCCATTTGGTCCTTTCCCTTTCTTGATGGTCTTTTCATCTTTTAAAAATTTTATTTATTTCAGAGAGAGTGAGAGAAAGAGGCAGGGAGAGAGAGAGGGAGAGAGAGAGAG